>BQNB010078410.1:0-30558 GCA_026074375.1 Tanacetum coccineum
TGCTTTAAATCAGCATGCATTTCTTTCTTAAGTTCATGAACAAATGCGAAACTATCATTCTAAGTCTTAAGGGAAAGAGGCATCAAACATGTCTTAATCAGGATTTCCATATCTTTAGCAGTTGGGGCACAAGAATGATCTTTAGAATGTTTCACCAAGCTTGATCGACAAGTTCTCTAAGATGATTTATGTTATTTGTCATGACATTATACGCTTGTCTAAGCTATGTTTTTGAAAATATTTGGTTTCGTTTTCACAAATGATTTTCTCCACATTTTCTTCCTTATTTCATTTGCATGTGCCAACTGTATTTTATATTCCTGGGTCGGGGGTTTAAAAATTTCATAAAGACTATTTAACTTTGTATAGTCATAGGGTTTCACTAAGTCTTTATTCAATTTTGATCGACTCTCTTTTTCAAGAGTCAGAGTCTCTTCCCTATCAGGGATGAGTTTGTTTAAAGGATCAGATTGGTCATGTGGGATCTCATACAAACAATGTATCTCAGATTGAGCCTTTTTGAGATACTTAGGATTGGCAAAGGTAGGTCTTCTATTAAATGTTGGGAATTTGGGTGCTAACATATGAATGGTTTGGATTGATTGACTCCTTTTGTAAACAATTTCATTCAAAAACTTTAATTGGTTTTCCATTGAAATCATTTTGTCAATATATTTTTCTTCCTTAAGTTTCAAATCCGTTATGACCTTTGTTTTTTCTTTGACAAGACCTTTGTAATGTGACTTTGTTAAAAGACTCTGTTTGACTAACTCATCGTGTTTCTCTTTGACAACTAAAATTTCATAGGCTTTAACTTTTAAACCTTCTTTTATGTCAATCTCTTTTTGAGCTAATAGTCCTAGAGTTTCATTTAACTTATGTTCAAGTTTGTCGTAGTCAACTGTACGATCATTAAAGGCCTTGTACCTCTCAAACTCAGTCTGTTTATTTTGAAGTGCAACTAAACAACTATCCCGAAATTAGACTCCGCCAGGATTCTACTAGTCTCTGCAAGAGTAGATTTGCACTCTTTCAATTCTTAAGTCAATGATGCGTTTGCTTTCTTTAATTGATTTTGGATCATTTTGTTTTCATCAATGTCAAGTTTTAAATTTGCAATTAAATTGGCAAGCGCAACACGCTCATCATCACATTCTACAGCATTATGGTCAGTCTGAATTTCATTATCACACATATCAGGTGAATCAGGAATGAATATTACATATCCACCCGTTTCCACTACACATGTGTTACTAATGGATTCAGATTGCTCAGAATGTTGTATTTTATTTGCAAACACATTATATCCAGTATTGTATTGTACCTGTTCTAATGGCTCAGAATCAGTGCTTGAGTCTGCTGTAGGAACTTCCTAGATCTTTGCCATAAAGCTGTAATGTGCTTCCAATTCTTGTTTATAAATTTCTTCATCTGTGTCCCTGCTGTCAGTCAGATTGTTCCTGCTTGAATTGAACACCTTTCTTAAGCTTGTTTTACACAACAACATCTTATCCCTTGTTGATACTGGATCTTTAACCTTGTTTTGGCTTTCGTTCATTCTTTAGCAAAATGACCAAATTCCTTGTAGTTAAAACACTGTATTCCAGACTGCTGCACTACTTGACCACCTACAGTCTTCCTAGCCCCAGCAACATTCACTGTCCTCTGATTCCCAAACTGTCCAGTCTGATTTCATTCGTGTATCCTTGAGAGTAGAACCAAATTCTTATTTGCTGGTGTATTGAGGAAGTTCAGAGGTTGTTGTTTGGGTAGGTTTGTAGAGTTTCTGAAGTACTTTGCAATTGAGAGCCAATTTTTTTTCTATATTTCCTTTTGCCTTCTGAGTCTTGTTCAGGATCACGGTCTTCTTCAGAAGCTGAACTCAGATGGAAGGGTGTGATTGGTTTTTGGCTATCTCTTTGCCTTTGTGTCTTGTAGATGCATGAGATCTGGTTGGAATTGAGGCTTTTGATGTTGGTGCAAATGATTTGTGAGACTTTGATGTTTGATAATATGGATCTTGATGTGGTTGAGCAGTAGCAACAAGTGCTAATGGGTTAGCAATAACTTGGTTTATCTTCATATGCAAGGAGTTTCATTAACTTCCTTTTGATATGTTTCAGAAATTCAAAGAGCTTGTGATATGAAAACTCGATCCAACTTGGTGTTGTTGCTTGACAATTGTTACAGAACATTTACCATTCTTTTGAAGTTGTTGAAGTAAATTGAACATTGACTGGGCATCGTAGCAACTGTCAAATTGTTTCTGATCATTTCATTCATCAGCTTGTAAAACCTTGTGTAATATGACTTAATTGTTTCTCCATCGTGAGAGGTGAATTTTCCAAATTCCCAAAATAAGTTTGTCTTGACATCTTGAATGTTGAGGGATTCACCTTGTTGTAGCCTTTCGATAGCTTCCCACATTTCATGAGTTGTCTTGCATGCATCCACAGTTAAGTATATTTCATCTCCAATTCCAGTCAACATCAAATGAATCGCTTCCTTTTCTGATTCAAAATGAGCTTTGTTTGTAGGAGACATATTCAGGACAGTCTCAACTGTTGTTTGTTCAGGAACTTCTGGAGAATTATCTGTTGCAGGTACAGCTGGAATTACGACAGTAGTTGAAGTTGTAAAGGACCTTCGAGAAATGCACTTCCTTAAGAATCACCATTTGGTTCTTGTGTATCAATGTATCTTAAGAAACGTGATTGCCATTGTGCATATCGTCCTGTTGCAAGCATTGGTGGACGATCCCTTGAACCAGCTGCCATGATGTTGTTATGCATTTGACTGTCAGTTGTGGAAGTTACAATTGGAGTTGTCATGATGAATGATTGTAGAATTATGAAGTGAAAATGATTTGTAGGATCCTAAGCAGGTAAAGTGATTGTTGTTGTGGATTGAATTCAATTAACGTTCACGGGATTTTAACAAATGATTTGGATTAAAACCGAGAAAGAAACGTAACTGTTCGCGGGATTTTACAAAATCAAGAAGAAACCGTAAAGCAAAAATGAATTGATGTTGAAATCGTTGTTTTCGTTAAAGAACTTGAGCTTTTGTAACGATTAATGAGCTAAAAATGATGACCGGTGCACAAACGTTGAACTTTAAATAAGAAACGGTTGATTAAAACTCAAATATGGACAAACGGTGTAATAACGATTCACTTTTAAGGACTTACGGGCTGTTTTGGAGCAAGGAAGGACTAACGGTGTAAAATTGTTTCAATAAAGAGGGTTAATGAGCAACTAAAGGATTAACTTTGAAAGTGTCATGAGTTCAGGGACCAAAGTTGCCAATTCAGAATTTTATTGTAATAATTTAACAATTTCCCTCCATTCTGTTGTCTTCCACGATTTCAAAATAAAAAAAAACTTTTGGTTATTCGTTTTGATTCGGTGTCTTTTATAAGCTCATACGGTTATCGTCGGTAAAATCCAAATATACCGCGTTGATCGAAAAGATGTCACGATCACGATGGTATAAGTTAAACTTCCCGTAGTGCACCGTCACTCGAACTTGAAAAACCCGAAACAAGATGTTATATTTCGCACTAACTTTGGTTCAACATATTTCGCATGGTTTATATAAATTTGGCCATAGTTTTGTCTTATAACATGTAATATTTCGCATGAATAACCTGTTTACACATTTCGCTTAAGCTGTGACAACATATTTCGCTCAATGCAAACCTAGAACATATTTCACATGCTTCAAAGTGTTACATGTTTCGCTGCCTTCATAAACTTTGTCATATTTCGCACGATGCAAAAATAAACCCAGAACTATCTTTTCGAATAAGCAGATATAAGCTCAAAACTAAGCAACGAAAGAAGGACAAAGAAGCCAACCAACAAGCAATCACGAGTAACAAAACTACAAACAATGGCAGTAAGCCGAATATCAAACCATCTTAGGCGACGAATACGAACCCAAAATAAGCCGAGATAACAACGAATAAGCAACAAGAGATTTGATTAGAAAAGAACAGTTGAAGCTTTATGTAAACTAAGCTTATATTACGCATTACACAAACAGTTTATTATCAATAGAGAGATCCATAGAGGATCATTGTTTATATTTGTTCTTCTTTATACTGCATTGTTTAGTTTCCACCTAAACGATTGTTAGAGTCTCTCACGTATATTCTTGTGATTACATAAGTACTATACAACCACAAAGGCTAGAAGATCTATCTAGTTCTAGATCCTAACATGAAAGCAATAAACGTTCACGGGATTTTACAAGTCTATGATTAAAACCGAGAAAAGAGTTGTGTCTTTCGCGGGATTTTACAAAATCAATAGAAAACCATGAATGTTAATTGACATATTTCGCTTAAAAAATTTTGCATGTTTCGCTTGAAGACTTTGCATATTTAGCTTAAATGAAAATTTGCATATTTCGCTTTGCCTGGAAATGACATATTTTGCTTCAAAATTTACACATTTCGCTTGAAAACTGAAACTGCATATTTCGCTTGAATTTGAAACATATTTCGCTTGTACTCAATCTTGCATGTTTCGCTTGAACTTAAAACATATTCCGCTTGAACTCAAAGCTGCATATTTCGCTTGAAATCAAAATTGCATATTTCGCTTGAAGTCAAAATTGCATGTTTCGCTTGAGCTGCATATTTCGCTTGAATTTTAAAAATTTTGGCAGGGTGTCTTTTTAGTTAATGTAATATTTCGCTTGAGCTTTAAACCTGCATGTTTCGCTTAAGATGACATACATATTTCGCTTGCGATAAACACACAAACAAACAAGATGTCTTTATCTTGTGAAGCACAAATTGTGGATCTTGTTTCTTGTTTTTGACCGGTTTGGACCACACCAAAAAAATAAGCCAATCTCAAACTAAGCTTCGAAAATAAGCAACCAATAAGCTTGAAATAAGCACTAAAATTTAGCAAAAAATGAATAATCTAGTTTGAAGAATACTAGCCACGAAACTACTATTACTAAGGAGTGAATAAGCTCAACTTAACCAAGAAGCCCCCAAAAAAATAAGACGTGAGCTTATATTGCAAAATAAGCCACAAAAATGAAAATAAGCTTCAAGATAAGCTAGAAAAACACGAAGACCAAGTATAGAATAAGCTCAACACACCAATAAGCCCCTAAAGATTTTTTTGACCGTGAGCTTATATTGAGAAATAAGCCACTAAAATTTTGATTTAGAGCTTATTATACCACAAAACAACCACTATCTACCCGAGGCTCTTGATACCAAATGTCGAAATCCAAGAAACACTTTCACTTCACCATTGATGAACAAGAAAAGTAGATGAGATGATAAGAAGAAGATAAGATAAGGTAGTGAGAGAAAGTAGAGAGAGAAACAAAGGAATTGGATGAGTTGCAAAATGGAATCTTACAAATGAACCAACCCACTCTCCATCCATGGAGAGTGGTATTTATACCTAGACTAAAAGGCTTACTTGCCTTTAGTATTTCTACGGGCCAGGCTCGGGTTTACTTGGGCTTTCGCCCGATACACGTGACCGGTTAGCTTACATATAAGAGCCCGTTTACCCGTTCTAGCCTATTACAACGTTACATATTAAAATGACCGAGACTTAATATTCTAAATAAATGAACTTCCGTGTTTGACTCATTATTTGAGGCTAACAGTGTTTAATTCTTTAAGGGTATTATTGCAAAATGTGTGACTTTTTCTTGGTTACTAACCTTTAGGGACTAGTTTTGCCATTAGTGAAACTACTTTTTACCTTAGGTTAAAATGATTAGGAAAATAGAAGTATCACTAAACCTTAGGGGGAATTTTTCCAAAACCTAAAAGTTTTTAAACAAAAACACCCCCTTCCCTGGTTTTCTTATACACACACGAACACACTCAATTTTTTTCTTCCATTGTTGATTTTTCAAGACTTTCAAGAACTCGTACAACCTTCGTTTAATCAAGAGGTATTCATGTTATAATGCTTAAACACCTATATATCTGACCTAAACGTGGGAATTTGCTCGAAAAACCCTAAAAATCGACCTAACTTTCATCACCTTGAAAAGTGCTTGAAACATTAAATTGATTAAGGGGTTTTAGTCCTAAAGGGGTCTAGAACATGTACCTATAACAGGTTTTAATGGGGTTAACATATGCTTGTGTAATGAACGATTCTTGTCTTTGAAAATTTGGGAATGGGTCAAAAACGTGTAAAAGTTCATGGGTTTGTGTTCAAGAATGATAAGCTAAGTGCGTGTGAGTGTTTGCTTGATTTTAAACATGTTTAACTTCAAAAAGTTTGATTATTTGGGTTTTCGTGTTCTTATGGGTCGAACAAGACATAAGTCAAGATTTTAGTGGTTAATTCATGAGTTAAATGTGTTAAAATGTTTCCTAGATGCTATGTGCTCATGTTAAGATGGATAGTGATGCTTGAAAAGGTGTAAATTATTGATGTAAGTGTTACATAGGCGGACTATACATTTTCAAAATCGGCGAACTATACACTTTTGGTAACACATGCTAACTATACATCTTTACAATAGGTGAACTATACACTATTGGTAACACAAGCAAACTATACTTCTTTACATAGGCGAATTATACAATTGGATTTACACAGGCGAATTATACATATATACATAAGCGAACTATACACTTGGCTTAACAACAGGCGAATTACATAGGCAAACTATACACACGTGTTTAACTTAGGCGAATTATACACTTATATAGGGCAAATTATACATGATTTTTTCTAGAAGAACTAATCTCGTAATCTTGGTAATCAAATCTCGTAACCTAATCTAAGCATAATTTAACCTTAACTTATCACTTAGTGATTAATTTAGGTCTAGTTTTCCTTAGAAATCTATTAGGAATTCACTTTACGTGACGATATTTATGGAATTACCATTGTTTACCATATCACCACACACAGGGACTAGAATAGTCAATATAGGATTCTTATGTAATGTGTGGTGGTATAAATACCCCTCCAAGGCTTCCATGGAGGGGTTAAGGCTTTTGTATACTTTCACTTTTATTACATTTTACACATACTAGTTTCTCCCTCTACTTTCTCTCTCTAAACATGGCTATCTCCATCTTTGAGTTACCAAGACCAGCGGATCTAAGTTTATTTGTTTCTTTTAATTGGTATCAGAGCCATGGCCACACACTCTTGGGTCGAGTTTATCTTGTGTCCGGTTGGTCTCGATTTTGTTATCTTAAATCTGTCACTTTTATATTGTTGTGTTGTCTTGTGATTTACAGCTTATTTAAGCTTATATCAGTCTTTTTCGTGGCTTATTTTGGTACAAAAAGCCACGACGTGTATGGTCAAAGTTGTACTATCTTTTTTTTGGTGCTTATTCGAGTGCTTATCTGCTGCTTATTCTGGTTAAGGCTTATTTTTTACTTATTTCGAGCTTATTCCGTCCTTATTTGGTGACTTATTTCATTGTCCATCTGCTTATTTTTTAAGCTTATTATGTCTGGTTTTTTTAACTGATTTTGTACGAAAAACTCAGATCTAAAATTTTATGAAAAAGCAAGAGGAAAACACAGATCCAAAAAATCTGGATCTGGGTTTTGTTTTTGTGGACCACTGAAAGTGACGGGCGAATTATACCTCTCTTTTGGCGAACTATACCATGGGGGGTTTTTTAACGAAGCCCTTTGGGCGAGGATTATCCATTGTATCTTAGGGCGAATAATACCATATGCCTAAGGCGAATTATACTTCGTCCTTTAATAGGCAAATTATACGACTGCAAAACCCAGGCGAATACGTATGCCTTAGGCGAGTTATACACCATGACCGAGTCAACTCGGTAATTACCGAGTTGACCGAGTCGACTCATAGTCTGTCACCGAGTCAAAAGCCAAAAGAAAAAGACAGAAATGAGGAATGAGAATACTCGATTGATTTAACCAATAACAACAACAACATAGCTTCAATCACATCCCATATCAACAACAAATCAAACCTCAAATTAAAACTTAAAACCTCAGTCACAAATTATCATCAACAAATCCATAAAGATTAATAATCCTAAACCACTGTCACAAATAATTACCCACAAATCCAACCATCACAATACAAACATATCCTTCAACTAAACCTAATACCCATCGTCACATTCATTCAATAACAATAATCATCTCCATCTCCTCCCACATTTTCAAAAATAAAAAAGAAATAAACATATGATCTCAGATTTGTGTTTAGGTTTCATAACCCATAATCTTTACAAAGATTAAACACACGATCCTCATTGATCTATAAAAGGCACACCTTTCTTATTTGATATTAGAATATAAATAAAGATTGATAACAACTTTGTTATAACTTTTATTTGTTTTGATTACCAAAACACAAATAATGACAAAAACCTACCCGAGACCTCAATGTGAGATCTTGAGGCTCAATCACAAAGAACTTAACGGGTATGGCATTCGAGTAGCAGAAAGAACTATGAGGTGGGATGTGTTTGTGTTTCGACCTTGTTACGTTTTGATTATGGAGTGATAAAGTAGATATGAAAGGTTGTGTATGATGTTGAGATGAGAAGCATGTGGGATTATTGAATCTGTACCGGTGATTTTGATTTATCAAATGTGGTGAGATTTGAGATAAGTGATGGGGGCGGGTGATAAAAAGATTAGGGTTAGTGGGTGCTAAAGATTAGGGATTGTGATATCTTTATATCATTATCTCCCACTTGGATCGGGTACCATGACAGGGTTTGTTAACAAACTTGGGCCGAGTTTATATGTTGATGAGCTTGGGCCTTGGTGTACACAAATATTGGGCTCTAGTTTTAACTCATTTAATTTTTGGGCTGCTTTTTCTAGCTACTCGAAAAGGGCCAATGTTTTGTTCATAATAGGACGAGTATAGCATGAATGGGTCAAATACAATTGCTGTTGGATTTTTGTTTAGGTCCAATCCATATATACGAAAATTTACATTTAACTTAACAACATTTATGTTAATTTTTTTTGTGTATTTTTGTTGGTTAATGGTTGTTGGAGTGGCTTAAAATGACAAAGTGACTTGATTATTTTTGTGGCGAGACCGGGATCGAGCTATATAAAGAATCAATGGGATTTAATTTGTAATGGCTAGATTGGGTATTAATTTTTCTAAGTGTCTACGGAGTTGATCGGGTATCACTTATTTGAGATTGAAGTTGACTTTCACGAAGGCGTGATCTTATTTTATCTTGAAGTCGAGGTTGGTTTGATGCATGACTTTCAATGATAACTTGCTCGTGCTTAAGATTTAAGATGAAGACTTGGTTTATCTAGTTACCAGTAGTCGGGGTGGATGGTTGATGACCTGGATAACTATCACTTAAAGGAGATACGTTGTAGTTCTCAGTGTCACACGCATAAGACGATGTGGATAATTACAAGCGGTGATGAAATTCTCATACTTTATCTGGTGTGAAAGATTTGTCCATCCAGGACTAAATTGACTTTGGTGTGGCAAATTTATTTCTTTACAATCATGGAGGAAGAAAAGTGCATTTCTGGGACTTAATTGACTCTGGTGCTACGATTTCGACTTTGTGAAAGGGATAAGTATTGAGTACTTAGAGATTTGATTGGAGCACAAATTCTCTACACCATTTCGTCCAACAAAAGTGCAAGCTTAAGTCATAAAAATGGGGAATTCTACTTTAATTTCAAGTTTGGTATATCTAGTTTACTCCATCAGTGGTCACTTCAAATAGCCTACAAAATGGTTGGTTAAAAGATAGTCAGAGAGAGTTTATGAGTAAAGATCTGATCAGCAGTTGATTCTCAAGGTTTTGCTGATTCTGATGTATCGAAACCAGCAAGGGGGAAGGAAGACATACCCTTGAGCCGCCTTTGCCTTTCTTCTTCTTGAAATCTTGTGTAAGTCATCTTTCTTGAAAATCTTTTGGTTAGGCAATGCCGGGAAGACTAATGTCATAACCGCAGAGATAATCAGATCTTTAACTTGTGGCTTTTGGGTGCATTTCTTCAACCACACGGGGGAAGTGATATCGTGTGAAAGGTAGTATGCATTATTTGAATTTCCAGGGGGAAGAGTTGTGAGAAGAATTATTCAAGCGTGAGAAGATACGTTACTGATCCAGTCAATGTTTTCCCCGAACGATCAATCACTAAGCTTATTCTTAAAGAAGCAGTAATATTCGATGTGGTATCCTACTAATTCCGCTATGCACTTAATTATTCTAAGCTTGTAAGAAAGCTTTGAAACTGCTCAAGAGAGGATTGCTAGTTTGGAGGGAAGCTTTGAAAGCTTCTAAATGAAGAATATGTGGCATGAATTAGGGGGAAGCTAATTCAGAAGCTTCTCCTTAACCAGAAGTGTATGGGTTACTTAGTTCGTACCTATTACAATATTTCTCCTACAAGGTACTACAAAGATGATTTGTTGGAGTGCAGACTTGAAGTCAAAGACCACAGAAGACATCATCAGCATTAGAAGCTTCATAGAAGTTCTTGCTCTTAATCATTATGTACTTGTTAGGAAAATATTGTAAGTAATTTTGTATATCATCTCGTGGGGGAAGATTGTTAGGAATTCACTTTACGTGACGACATTTACGGAATTACCATTGTTTACCATATCACCACACACATGGACTAGAATAGTCAATATAGGATTCTTATGTAATGTGTGGTGGTATAAATACCCCTCCAAGGCTTCCATGGAGGGGTTGAGGCTTTTGTATACTTTCACTTTTATTACATTTTACACACACTAGTTTCTCCCTCTACTTTCTCTCTCTAAACATGGCTATCTCCATCATTGAGTTACCAAGACCACCGGATCTAAGTTTATTTGTTTCTTTCAAAATCTTTAGTGTTTGCCTTGATTTCTATAGATTGCCTATAGTTAGTGTGTTGTTTGATTATGTGTTTCTCCTAGTCTCATGTGTGTTAATATTTTGCCTAGTATCTGTGTGCATAATTCCTAGTGTAAATCAGTCTTGCATCTATAATCATTCGTCGTGATCTAGATTGTCTTTTAGTGATATATATATATATAATATATCTATTATAATATCTATATATATATACTATATATTCGTGATCTAGATTGTCTTTCAGTGATATATATATTTGCTTTTATATGAAATGTATGTGACAAATCTTAGCAGAATCATGTCTTCCATCACTGCTCAACAAGCTAAACTTGATCTTGAACTTGTTCCCATTGAGAAAAGACTTGAGATTAGAAAATGCAATGGAAGACTCAATCCTGGAAAGATCCAAAGAGAACCCACATTTCAAGTCGTTCTGGATGCTCTTGCTCTCACTTCATGCTACTCTGCATTTCTCATCACTGCAGATGTTACAGAAGTTTACATGCATCAATTCTGGGATTCAGTTTACAAGCATGACACATTTTACAGATTCAAAATGGACAAAAGGAAGAGATTCAAACTCAATCTGGAAATCTTCAGAGATATCTTTAAGATCTGCCCTAGATTACAGGGTCAAGACTTTGATGCACTTCCTACTGATGAAGAAATTGTGTTTTTCTTAAGAGAACTTGGTCACACTAGAGAAATCAAATCACTCAATGATGTTGTTGTTGATCAGACGCATCAACCTTGGAGAACTTTTGCTGCTCTCATTAACAGAATTTTATCTGGAAAGACAACTGGTCTTGACAAGCTTCATCTCTCTAGAGCATAAATCCTTTAGGGTATGTACCACCAGAAGAATGTAGACTATGTTGAACAACATTGGGAAGATTTCATTCACCAGATTGACAACAGAACCTACAAAAAGCAAGAGAAGATGTACTACCCTCGATTCACTAAAATTATCATTCACTACTTCCTTACTCAAGACAAGACAGTCTCCTGGAGAAACAAGATCGGGATGCACACCTCCACAGATGACTATCTGATAAACTCTCTAAGATTTGTCTCTGTAAAAGAAGCAACTTAAATCTATGGTGCTATACTTCCTGAATCATTGACCACTCCTGAGATGAAGGAAACCAAAGCTTACAAGACTTATCTTGGCTATGATACATGAGCTACACCTCCTAAGAAGGCGTGAAAGTTCAAGAAGCCAGCTTCTCCTTAACTCACTACTGTCCCAGTTTCACCTGAAAAACCTACGGGGAAGTCAAAGAAAGTAAAAAGACCTGCAAAGAAGTCTACTAAGGCTCCAGCAAGAGGTGTTGTTATAAGAGAAACTCTTGAGATGCCATTGTCTAAGAAGAAGGAAAAGATGACTCTTGAGAAGTGCAAAGGAATTGATCTGCTCTCTGAAGTGGCATTAACTGAAGAAGCTCAGTATGAAGAAGCTAGAAGGAAGAGTATGAGGGACTTTCACAAGACTCATCCAAGGGTTTCTGGTACTGTTGCCAAAACTGCTCCAAGTGCAGCCAAAATCAAACCATTCTATTACAAGTAAAGGAAAAAAAAAACTGTTGCTAAACAGGGGTTCCGATGTGATTAAAAAGAATCATTTGAAAAGTGAATCTAAATCTGGGGAAAAAAAAAAAAAAAAATGATAAAGATTACAGCAATAATGAACAAGACTCAAGTTGGTGAAGACAGTGTGATCAAGAGAAATCAAATGATGAGTACAAAACCCAATAGACAATGAAAATGAGTTAATTCAGATCATGAAACTAATAATAATGAATCGAGTTCGATCTGATCAAGAGAAAATGCAGAAGAAATATGGAGATGATGAAGAAGAATGAAGGACAAGTTTTGTTAAAACCCCGTCCAACATTCATGATGATGAAGATGACACAAAGATTACAGAAAAGCAAAGGTGAATGAAATGAAGAAAATGGATTATACTACCAGTCCAGCTCTATGATGATGTGGATATAAGGTTGAATGAACCAGTTGATACTGATAAAGGGTTTGTTCAAGAGGAGGGTACTGATGCTGCAATGACTAACGTTCAACAAGGGAATGAAAATCCAGAGATCTTACAAGTCATAGAAGATGCTCATGTGACATTTTCTACTGTTCCACAGAAGACTGAAGTCCTAGTTACCAGCTCTTCTCATTCATCTGACTTGGCGGCTAAATTCTTAACTCTTAAATATTCCCCATACAGATGCATAAATTGTTTCTCCAATGGATGTTCACGTCCATCATGAAGTACCAAGCAAGCAAACTCCCTACGCTCCTTACATACATGTCTATTAATCATTGAATCTTCACAATATACTCTACCTACATCCACACTCAATAACCATCCTCACCCCCACCACAACAATCAACACCAATACCACCACCAACAACTAAAGCTACAAATCCTCAATTTGCACTTCCTAATTTTGCATTCGTCTTCCAATTCAACAACAGAGTCACAACATTGGAAAAAGAAGTTGCTGAGCTCAAAAAGGATCCTCTCTACACTCAAGTGACAGCTTTAGTTGATGATCATCTAGATGCAAGGCTAGGAGCTACAAAAGATGAATTCATGAACCGCCTTTTTGCATCTATCACTGCAAGGGTCACAGGGCAAGTCAAGATACAACTTCCTTAGATTCTACCAAAGAAAGTGTCTAACTTTTCTCCTCTAGTGATCCAAAGCATGGTTACTGAGTCACTTGAGCAGGCGGTTCTAGCCAAGGAGTCTTCTCAACCACAATCTTCATATGAGGCTGCTGCAATGCTTACAGAATTTGAGTTGAAGAAGATTCTGATCGACAAAATGGATAAAAGTGAATCATATCTGGCAGCTCCTGAACATAGAGAATGCTATGAAGGATTGATAAAATCTTATGATCTCGACAAGGCTATCTTCTCTACTTACAGTAAAGTGTATTCATTGAAGAGAAGTCGAAAAGACAAAGATAAAGATGAAGACCCTTCCGCTGGATCAGACCGAGGGTTGAAGAAGAGGAAGACTAGCAATGATGCAGAACCAACAAAAGGTCCTAAAGCTAGAGAATTAAAGTCTGGCTCATCCAAAGCAACAAGTCTCAATCAAAAATTTCTGGAAAGTCTGTTCAGTCAGAGGAACCAAAGTTTGAGGTTGCAGATTCGGATATGCCACAAGATCAAGAGGAGAACCCGGGTAATGATGATGAAGAACCCAAGGAAAAGGTTGCATCTAAACATGACTAGTTCACCAAACCTACAAAACCTCAAGAACCTACTGATCCTTATTGGAATGTTGGCAAGACTCCGCAACAAGGATAAAATCAAAGCTGGTTAATGACTCTTGCATCTTCTGCTGAAAAACCGTCAAAGACCTTTGATGAATTGATGAGCACTCTAATAGAATTCTCTGCATTCATTATGAACGACCTAAAAATCAACAATCTTACTTAAGAAACACTGTTAGGACCAGCGTTCAGACTTTTCAAAGGCACCGGTTCCAATTATACTTGAGTTAGGAATACAGATTTTAAAAGAATGTTACAAGGCTCTTTCAGAAAAACTTGATAGGAGAATCCAGAAGGTGGTGACTATCCATTTGATCTTACCAAACCCCTACCTTTAGTTATGAGTGGAAATCGTCTAAAAGTACCAGTTGACTACTTCTTTCAACAATGATCTCAAGTATATGCAAGGAGGAGTTTTGACAATGACCTACACGACTTCTATTACAAGGAGCAAAGGGCTGCTTTTATAATATAATCTTCCAGCAATTTGATACATTGGCTCCAAAATATATGGTTCCTTTAAAGTCGCCTAAGATAAACATGCACTAAGGGGTATTCACTCATTGGAGAGAACAACGTAAGACCTTCTATGCATATGCACGAGGCCTGTAATCAAGACATGATGTATATTCTATGAAACGTATTCTGGCAGTAACTCAGGTCAAGGTAATGAGGAAACATAGGTATGGGTATCTGCAAGAGATTGTGGTAAGAAGAGCCGATAACAACCTTTATAGATTCAAGGAAGGCAACTTTCCACGTCTTCGTATCAATGACATCGAGGACATGCTACTCCTTGTTGTTCATAAATCGGCCTACAAATCTCAGGCGACGACATTTCCGACTTTCGGCAATAGCATTAAGAATGTTCACCAAAATCTTGGTTATTCAGAAGCGAGTAAGCTGGATACGTATAGATAAGATCTCAAATGAAAGACACCATATACAGCATACTCCAATCCCAAAGGCTTCATATATCAGAATAAAGACAAGAAGAACAGATTGATGCGTATTGATGAACTCCACAAGTTTAGTGACGGTACACTCAACGATGTTCGATCTGCTCTTGATGACATTCTGAAGCAAATCCGGATAGGGTACTTGCCACAGACAGTCTGGAGAAAGGTAGACAGGGAAAGAGAAGGAGCTATGATCTAGGCTATTGATCGATAACTCAGGAACAAAAGGTTAATGAGGAGCCTAGAAAAATTCATTGGTGGGAGACTATAAGGGGGAGACCTTCGGCTGCTAGAAAGGACCATATGATTTATCATATGATGTCCTCATCATATCAGGTCAAACCTAGTACATAATAAAAAAACTTGTGAATTTGTATATATGTAGTGTAGACTTTATGGTAAAATTAAGGAGTGCTCGAGTACAAAATTTTCAAGAATTTCTTAGTAAATTCAAAAAAAATTCAAATTATTGTACTCGGCACTGTCTTATATACCCTCAAATATTAAGGGGGTGCATTAAAATGTTCCTAATAGATATCAATTGATATCCAAAATATCAAAGGATTAACATTTTGGATAAGGGGAGAAAATGTAATTAAACTATGATTAAACTAAATCTAATTTGTACTAAAATGTGATTATATAAAATAGACTCAATGCACTCTACACTTAGCATGTACTACGATTACGGTGCACATGTTAAGGGGGAGCTTTTAGTGATGATAAAAAACTTTCAAAGTGTAAATCTTTTGATATTTATATCAAACACTATGATTGAACTTTTCAATGATTTTGGAAAGATTGTGATGGAATACCCAAAAGACCGACCATGTACTTCAATTTATGGAGTTATAAGGTGGTTAAGTTTAGGTATCCATTCCTATGAACCAGCCAGAACCGGAGGGATCTATCCAGGGATATTCAACTAGATAGTGTAGTAGTCTTTAGGTATGAAAAAGGAGTAAAAGCGAGAATAAAGGAAAAGTGCCGACTGAGATGGAGCTAGTACTGGAAAAAACCCAACAAGGTACTACTTATGAAGTCTCGGTAAGCGCTGAAGGGGTTAAAGAATTAAAAAGAAAAGTTAAGATAAAGGGTGAAAAGAAAGAAGCCCTTCTTACACTTAGGCAGAAACCGGGTCAATACATCTGCTGTCAAGAATCACAAAGATGATTGCTGACATTGAAGACTGACATCATAGACCCAGTGATGCAATAAACAACCCTCCCTAACCACTCAGGATCTCTCAAAAGATTTCTGTTTTATTTCTCACAAATATTACATGCATTTCTATCAACTTTCTCACTCTGAGTTAGTTGGTATTGAAAAGGTAGCAGTCTGCTCCAGCCTCCGATCACTAAAACCAAAGTGCACTATTGAGTCTAGAGCCAAAAGAGAGCATCCATAAATCTCATTAGGACACTTGACAAAATTATGCTTGCTATCTCGCACAATGTGAATAACAAGAAATATATAAAGAGTCCTACGCATTATCCTTGTGATTTTGCTAGAACATCAGAGTGATACTCAAGTAATCACAGTGAAGATGGAAATCATGCTTGAGCCAACATCAAACAAGCTCATGGTAGGTGACTTGTGCGATTCTATATGAATCAAACTTGTGACAACTAGAAAGAAACGATGGTGCGATTCCAAGTGAATTAAACTTGTTTCAGTATATAAATTGACGGTTGATGATGAATTTTGAATTGCTTAAAACTCTCGATGTGTCACAAAATCACTTTAGCAAGTAACACGTCGATTGATTTTCAAATTAATTTTCTATTCAATCGGTGAGACAGTAACTCACTGGTTCACTCTTATCGTGCAGTCTGCTTTGAGACGTTCTGACAATGAGAACATGCTGAGTACGATAAATCTAATACACATGTGTTAGAAAGATTCAATACTGCAAGCTGGAAATCCTGTCAATGAGATTCTTCTTAAATTGAGTCTACCTGATCACAGGTCGATCCTCACGGATTCAAAGGTTACTCCAACCAAACACGGGCGAATGACAAAGCCATATTCGCCCCCTACTTTATTGCTAACTGTTTTAATGCAGGATACTTAAAGATGGAGGTGAAGGTACCTGATTCCAGCTGTCTCAAAGATTCATAACCACATGCTCATACCAGACCGACAAATATAAAGATGGTATGTTCTTAAATACACATACCTTATACCTAATAAAACGAGCTAAAAAGACCAATAATGACCAATAAATACAGAAAAATGCATTGTATTCGTGTGTATTGTGAATTGTGTCTTGCAGGTAACGGATATTGCAAAAAAAGGACAAAAACGAAGCAAAACGGACAAAACCGAGCACGGGAATGAAAAGAGTGCAAGAAATCGAAGCCGAAGGCGCATACATCCTTAATGGGCCAACCCGTACCCATTTAATTGGGCCAGGTCAGCCCATTAAATTTGTATCTATACTAAACCCTAAGCCATAAATCTATTTATATAACCAAGTCCAAAACCTTATAATTCCAATCCATTAACCCTAACCCATTTATAAATCCAACCCAAGCCCAATAACCTGACCCATGTCACCCTTTTATAAACACTGGTCAACTCGAGTCAAATATACTGTTTTACCATCCCTTTCCCTCCCTCATCTACCCACAACAACAATGAATATGGGTTAATTCAATTTCACCCCAATTCACCCACACGTCTCAAATGTTTCTAGAAGCCTGCCATGTTTGACACGCTTGAAAACTACTATGGCTACGTTGGCAACCCCCTATCATATGATTGGCTTAGAGGACGTGGAATTGATTAAGGGCTCATATTGATGGATTCAAGGTTTGTTTAAGATCAAGGGCTATGAATGGATGAATGGGGAGCGTCCTGAAGGCCTAGAAGGTTCACCTCCTCACTATAAATAGGAGGCAAAATCACACAGAAGAAGGCATCTAGGAGTAGGAGTAGTGTAGCTTAGAGTAGCTTGTTATATTTAAGCTTATTTCCTGCTTATTTTTAATGTAATTATCTTTTAAACGTTGTAATCACTTTTGATATCAATAAAATTCAAGTTTCCTTTAAATTTTGTTTTGAGTTCTAGTTTTACTATTATGTAAATTTAGTTAAATTGTGTTTAGAAATGACTCAATAAGCTTAAAAATCTCACATTTCCTAATAAGCTAGTCCTAATCCAGTTAAGCTCTCTAAGGCTTAACTGAATGAGCTAATCACTTAAAACAGTCATTTACCTATGCTTATAATGGAATGCTTTTTGGATGATAAGCCAGAAAGGGAAGGGCTTATTGGACCCCCACTAGCTTGTGCAAACAAGCTAGAGCTTATTGATAAGCTCTTTTGAGCATTTATTATCCCTGTATTGAGCAAGGGATCAATGTAAGTCCATTTTGCCAATTTTTAGCTTTATTTCTTGTTTAGCTTATCATATTGCTCATCTGCTTATTAGTGCTTAATCTGTGTTTTTTATTGCTTATTTATGCTTATTTTTGTTTTAAGTTAGCTTAATATGCTCAGTTCTTAGTTTATAATAGCTTAGTTTAAGTTTTATTAGATTCTGCCTAGTTTTTAGTTATAATAGCTTAATAGTGTAGCTTAATATCTTGAGCTTATTCTCAAGAGTTCTTTGATCATTTGTCTTTAATTATCATAATAATTAATCTGTTAGCTTATTTGAGCTTTTAGAGATCTGTTTTAGACTTTAAATTGAGTTTTTAGTTTTAAAAGGGGTGTTTGGGACAAGCAGGATTAGCATAGCAAATCTGAGTTCGGATTGTTAATAAGGTCTTAACTAGTTTTCATAAGCTCTAATATAGTTTAAATAATAGATTTAACCAGCTTAAATTAGGATTTGTGATGTTTGCTAGCTCATTTTATAAAATCCTTAAGTCTGCTAGTTCAATAGGTTAACAAATAATAAATATTCTTAAAAGACTATCTAAGTTATGTTTTGTGTGATCAAAAATCCTCAATGTGAATTTGTTTTTTAAGTTTTTAAACTTTGGAATCTCCTTTTAAGAGTTTTTGATCAAAAATTCAGTCAAGTGAGTTAGTGTCTAGTTTAGTAGTTAAAGTCAGGATTTAAAGTCAAAAGTGTGGTTAGAATAAAGCTTAGCTTGGGTTAATTTTTGATTATAATTGGCTTATTGTAGTGTAAGGGTAACCTGTTTTTAGTTTTCAGTTGTCATTGAGTATTTTTGAGTCTTAAATCCTAGTCTGCAAATAGTCCTTTCAACTAGAGGGAAGTTCAAAATCAAGAGGTGTAATCTGTCAACTTCATTGGCCTTTTCTAGCTTATTACTTTTGTTAGTTTTTTTAATTTTTGCTTATTTGAGACATTAGAGTTTAAGTCTTTATCTGTTTTCAAGTTTCAGCTTAATTCAAGTGCTTAATTTTCCAAAAACTTAGCTTAAAAAGTGTCAAAAGTCTTTTAAAAGTGGTTCTTATGCCAAACTGTCTTAAAAGCTTTCAGTTGATTTTTAGCTTATTTTATTGCTTATTTCCTGTCTCTTAGTACTTATTAAGTTTAGCCTTAAGTCTATTTCTGCTAATTTGCTTTTCTTTTTAGCTTATTGTGTTCAAAAAGCCAAATCAGTTTTAGCTTATGAGTCATTAGACTTAATAAGCTAAACTGTTAACTAGTTAATAGCTTTTCTAGCTTATTTTTCAGTTTTGTCAAAAAAGTCTTTTTCATTTAAAAGCATGCAACATTTAATTGTTATAGTCAATTTTAGTTTTAAGCTTATTTTACTTATTTGCTTATTAACTGCTTATCTGTTTCAGCTTATTTTCCAGTTTTATTTTTCATAGATTTTAAATAAGTCAAAGTAGTTTCCTAATTTTTCCAGAATTTTAATAATTAGTTTGCTATTTTTAATAATTAATTTAGATTTAAACTGTTTTTAATTCATTATAAATAAAATAAAAGTTAAAAAATTATAATTCTTTTTTCTAAAATTAGTTTTAATCATTTAGGACTTTTAAAAATTAAATTTGCATTTGTAGGGTTAAAATTTGATGATTTAGGTTTTTAAGTCGCGTTTTTAAATTCCCGTTATCATTTTAGTGTTTATTGTTTTAATTGCGCCTTTTTAGATTAGCGTGCTCTTAATTTACTTTCCATTTGCGTTATTAGAATTAAAAACCAAATCCAAATCTTTAATGATATTCAAGCTCGATTCCCGACATAACCGTGAATTTCCATTCACCTCTCACCGAGGAGAACGATACCCGTGTTGATTATATATTATTCTTTCCTAAGAGTAATTTGTATGATACTTAGCTTACGTATACGTATATGTATTTTATTATATATATATTATATACATTTGAGGGTTATTTGTTTGATACGTGTTTAGACGAATATCAAAATGGCACCGCTGCCGGGGAGAGGTGTAGCAATTTTTACGGATTTGTTCATATTCGAGCCTTGAAGATCCTTTCCCCGTGAATGTGTTCGTTTTATTTTATATAAAAATACAAAAATATTTTACACTTCTATTCTTATTTTATTTTCTTTTAATATTGAAAATAACCGTTTGTTAATTGTCGTTTGCTGCCGGGGAGAGGTGTAGCGATTTTTGCGGGATTGTTTGTATTCAAGTTTTGAAGATTCTTTCTTCGGAAAGTTTATTTTCGTACTTATTAAAAATATAAAAAAAACCAAAATATTTTCCATTTAGTTTTTATTTTTTCTTTTCTTTTATAAATATTAAAAAATACCAAAAATATTTTTCTTCTTTATTTTTATTATTTTCTTTTTCCTTATGTATTATTTGAAAAATCTATAAATATTCTTATCTTTCCTCTTATTCGATTAATTTTTATTCTCTTAACCTTCTTATCCGAGAATTCTTCAACATGTCTTGGTTTTCACGATGCTCGTGGTGTAGAGGTCCGTTTAACGGTGGAAATTTTTGGTGTTGTACCAATGTGAGTTTCGGAGACGAGTTTGTCAGTAACCCCGATCCCATTTCAAATGATGAAACACTCGTATTTTCCTACCCACCTTCAAAACCCCAAACATCTTCGCTCACCAATGGCATTGTTTTCATTGTAAAGATCCATTAGAAGAAGGTGAACGTTGTAAACGGTGTACTTGCAAGTGGTGTGGATCTAGTCTTAGTAAAGGATTTTGCTTCATTTACGCTTCTAGTAATGGAAATTCATCCATTTATGATCTAAATTCGAATTTTTTCAATGATTCTCAAAAATTTTCTTACCCACCTCCGCAACCTTAGACATATTCTTACGAGCAGACGGCTAATCTTAGGACTAGTACTCCAGATTTTTTGCAACGTTTTAAACTTATTTACAAGGGGAGTACTATTCTACCCGACTTACCAATTGAGGAGCCCAAAGACTCTCTCATCATGAGGGATGAGCACTTAGCACTATTCCTGTAAAGGAATCGGACGAATTAATAAAGTCTAGTGTTGAGGACCTTGTCCCAATCCCAAGTAAGTTCGAGGATACATCCGGGAGTGATAGTAAGTGCATTTTACGTTCGTGTGATGATTTCTCTCCCATTAACGTTTATAAGGAAAAATCCGTGACTTTCTCTAACCTTATTTTTGAATCAAATGACGATTTTACCTCTAGTGATGACGAGTCACTATCCGATAAGGACGTTCCAGAAGATAATATGAAAATTTATTCGAACCCTCTTTTCGAATTCGATGACGAATACATCTCTAGTGACGTAGATCCTCTTTTTGATGAGGTGTTAGAGGACATCGAGTGCAAGGATTCTTATGATTCCAACCTTGATGAGTCGACTTTCCTAGTCACACCTCTTTCCGATTCTAATGAGGATGAGTTTTTCGCCCCAGTTGACGACATTGAGTTTCTTCTTCACCGAGATCCATCTACTCCTACGATAAGCATTGTTTCCATTCTCGAGGGGTTCACCGATGAACTACCTCTCGAAGAGAATGATGATTTATTTGATTTGGAATCTAAAATGAATGATTGGAAGAAAATTTTGTACAATGCTCCAATTGATGATTTAATGACCAAGGACAAAATTTTTGACCCGGGAGGCGATATTGATGAGATCGATGCTTTTCTTGATGTTGATATTTCTACGGATATTAAAGACGGTTATCATGACTCGGAGGGAGACATTATTTATCTTGAGAGTTTGCTTAATAATGACACTATCCCTTATCTCCCTCCCGAGGTGTTTTTAGATCATGACCCAAAGAGTTTAAGTGATAATAATAATATAAAGAGTATTGTCAAAATTTTTGACCCCGGGATTCATGAGAAAAATTCTTCTCCTACATATGTGAGCTTGACCTTTGAGGATCGTCATTATCTTTTCTTCACATATGTTATCCGAATTTTTCTTCCTTATTTTACCTATTCGGCGGATACTTTTCTTCCTCTCTCATCCAGGAGTGAGGATATCATTTTTGACACCGGTATCTCCGCTTTTCATTTTTCTTCTCTAAAGCCGGTGGCATATGAATTTCCAATGGAAGTTTGCTCTTCCACTTGTTTCATCCCTAATATTACGATGGTATGGGGAGAATCAAGCTAGAGACTCGCACAAAAACTAGCGCTTCGTGGATGGCAACCCATGCTTATCCTTAGTAGTATATTAGTATAATATTTATTAATAAGTGTGATGTAAGGAGGCTCGCCTCTTCCTTTATCGTGTTTCGTGTTTTGTGTTTTATGTCCAGGTTTGCTCGGATTTTGAAGGCTCTCGTGCTCGTGGTTTTGTCCATTGTTCACTCAATCTTCAATCCTTAGCATGATTATTTATGGGAATCCGATATCCTAGATCTTATTGATTTAACATTTTTTTCTATTACTATTTAATAAATGACTTTAGATTTGCGTTGTGTCCCTTACTATTTGGTTTATACCTTATTATTGTTTGGGTGGACAGTCTCAAATTGAGAACAATGTGTAGTTACTTAGTATGGGGGGATCGTCGATTTGATCTAACTTGACATTTGCCTTGGCTTCACGTATCCCCGTTTTTTCACACCATAAATAGCAAACATATGCCAAAATTGAAATTTTTATAAAATAGAATAGTGTTTTGATACATAGTTTTGTTTTTAAGAAATAAATTTTAAATTGTTCATGCATGTTGCGCTCTAGCTTGCACCCGTAACTTATTTAATTTTAAGCTTTTGCTAGTCTTTTATCTACATGAAGTTTAAAAACGCAAATTCTAGCTTATAAAAAGCAAGGTGTTTGCAAGTTTCCATGATTAGACTTTAAAATATGCTAGCTATTTATTAGATTAAGCTTGCGGATCTTTCTTATTATTGATTTTAAATTTGCGAAGAACGAAAAATGATAGAGTTTTATTTAAGTTAGATGCTAAACATGGAGTAGTTGGAAAACTCTTTAGAGCTCTAGAGGTTATTTGTGGCTGTTTTTGCTACCCCTGCTCAGCTTAATAAACATTATATAATTGTTGAATAAATAAAGTTGCTTTAGGTTTTTGCGATTCTTAGTTTAAATCCCTTCGTAGAGATTCCTTCTGGTGAAAGTAAGGTACACATCGAGGTTCTGTCAGTGTTGTGGTACGCTCCCGGGTCTTGTCGGTTAGGACGCCCGATGTCTCGGTTGCTACAAGACCACAGGACTTGAAATTTGGCTATAATAATAATAGTTATGTAATAAACCGAAGCCGAAATAAGACCACTACCTCTTGCCGGCTCACAACCGATGTGGTAGTCGTTTAAAGGGTGGAGGTAATAATAATAAAAACTGTGGGCTGATAAAAGTTTACTGCCTCTTGCCGGCTCACAACCGATGTGGCAGTCTTCTAAATAAGGCACATAGTAATAATTCGAGACTGATAAAAGTTTGCTGCATCTTGCCGGCTCACAACCGATGTTGCAGCCTTCAAAAAGGTCGAGGATCACCGAGGTCAAAATAAGACTCCTGGACCATGGTCGGCTCGCATACCGATGTGGCAGTTGTTTAAAGGACCGATGTTTAATAATGTTGCAATAATAATAATAATAAAGCCAAATTTTGACTCCGGGGTTATCTAAAAAGGATAACCCCTAAATCGTGCGAAATTAGAACCTTAATGTGGACCTTATTCTCACCATATCGTCTCTTTAGGAAAGGATTTCAAACTAAATATGGTCTAAACCGGGTTTACTTTATATGAATAACACATTAATATATTTGTCACAAATAATAATAATAAAATCTTTAGAGGATCTAGGAATAAGGGAGCGGAGAGTAGCTATGCATACACAATTAGCATTTATGAGTAGTGTTAGCATCTTAACTTGTATTTAACAATGATTTCGTTTTTAAGCTTAGTTTGGGGCAGGTGAAAAATCAAGGACGATGAATTTATCCTTTTTAGTGTTTCTTGTTCCGTGAAGTTATGATATGTATGAATGTTAATAATAAATACATAAAAAGGGTAAAACAGGGGGGCTTTTCAAAACTAGTGATTTTTTAATCCCCTTAGATGAACACTTAGCTACTTTTCGAGGTAATTAGTCTAAGGAGGTTGAAATTTTTGGTTTTCTAAGTATGTTTATGACATTGCGTGAGGACATGACATTAGTTTCGTATGGGGGATTTTGGTATATGCTTAAATACACATACCTTTTACCTAATAAAACGAGCTAAAAAGACCAATAATGACCAATAAATACAGAAAAATGAATTGTATTCATTTGTATTGTGAATTGTGTCTTGCAGGTAACGGATATTGCAAAAAAGGACAAAAATGAAGTAAAACGGATAAAACCGAGCACGGGAATGGAAAGAGTGCAAGAAATCAAAGTCGAAGGCGCATACATCCTTAATGGGCCAACCCGTACCCATTTAATTGGGCTGAGTCAGCCCATTAAATTTGTATCTATACTAAACCCTAAGCCATAAATCTATTTATATAACCAAGTCCAAAGCCTTATAATTCCAATCCATTAACCCTAATCCATTTATAAATCCAACCCAAGCCCAATAACCTGACCCATGTCACCCTTTTATAAACACTGGTCAGCTCGAGTCAAAGATACTATTTTACCATCCCTTTCCCTCCCTCATCTACCCACAACAACAACGAACATGGGTTAATTCAAATTCACCCCAATTCACCCACACGTCTCAAATGTTTCTAGAAGCCTGCCAAGTCTGACATGCTTGAAAACTACTATGGCCACACTGGCAATCCCCTATCGTATGATTGCTTAGAGGACGTGGAATTGATCAAGGGCTCATATTGATGGATTCAAGGTTTGTTTAAGATCAAGGGCTATGAATGGCGGTGGGCCTAGAAGGTTCACCTCCTCACTATAAATAGGAGGCAAAATCACACAGAAGAAGGCATCTATGAGTAGGAGTAGTGTAGCTTAGAGTAGCTTATTGTATTTTAGCTTATTTCCTGCTTATTTTTAATGTAATTCCCTTTTAAATCATGTAATCACTTTTGATATCAATAAAATTCAAGTTTCCTTTAAATTTTGTTTTAAGTTATAGTTTTACTATTATGTAAATTTACTTAAATTGTGTTTAGAAACGACTCAATAAGCTCAATAAGCTCACATTTCCTAATAAGCTAGTCCTAATCTAGTTAAGCTCTCTAAGGCTTAACTGAATGAGCTAATCACTTAAAATAGTCATTTACCTATGCTTATAATGGAATGATTTTTGGATGATAAGCCAGAAAGGAAAGGGCTTATTGGACCTCACTAGCTTGTGCAAACAAGCTAGAGCTTGTTGATAAGCTCTTTTGAGCATTTATTATCCCTGTTTTGAGCAAAGGATTAATGTAAATTCATTTTGCCAATTTTTAGCTTTATTTCTTGTTTAGCTTATCATATTGCTCATCTACTTATTAGTGCTTAATTTGTGTTTTTTATTTCTTATTTATGGTTATTTTGTTTTAAGTTAGCTTAATATGCTCAGTTCTTAGTTTAGAATAGCGTAGTTTAAGTTTTATTAGATTCTGCCTAGTTTTTAGTTATAATAGCTTAATAGTGTAGCTTAATATCTTGTGCTTATTCTTATGAGGTCTTTGATCATTTGTCTTTAATTATCATAGTAATTAATCTGTTTAGCTTATTTGAGCTTTTAGAGATCTGTTTTAGCCTTTAAATGAAGTTTTTAGTATTAAATGGGGTTGTTGGGACAAGCAGGATTATCATAGCAAATCTAAGTTCAGGTTGTTATTAAGGTCTTAACTAGTTTTCATAAGCTCTAATATAGTTTAAATAATAGATTTAACAAGCTTAAATTAGGATTTGTGAAGTTTGCTAGTTCATTTTATAAAATCCTTGAGTCTGCTAATTCAATAGGTTGACAAATAATGAATATTCTTAAAAGACTATCTAAGTTATGTTTTGTGTGATAAAAAATCCTCAATGTGCATCTGTTTTTAAGTTTTTAAACTTTGGAATCTCCTTTTAAGAGTTTTTGATCAAAAATTCAGTCAAGTGAGTTAGTGTCTAGTTTAGTAGTTAAAGTCAGGATTTAAAGTCAAAAGTGTGGTTAGAATAAAGCTTAGCTTGGGTTAATTTTTGATTATAATTGGCTTATTGTAGTGTAAGGGTAACCTGTTTTTAGTTTTCAGTTGTCATTGAGTATTTTTTGAGTCTTAAATCCTAGTCTACAAATTGTCCTTTCAACTAGAGGGAAGTTCAAAATAAAGAGGTGTAATCTGTCAACTTCATTGGCCTTTTCTAGCTTATTACTTTTGTTAGTTTTCTTAATTTTTGCTTATTTGAGACATTAGAGTTTAAGTCTTTATCTGTTTTCAAGTTTCAGCTTAATTCAAGTGCTTATTTTTCCAAAAACTTAGCTTAAAAAGTGTCAAAAGTCTTTTAAAAGTGGTTCTTATGCCAAACTGTCTAAAAAAGCGTCAGTGATTTTAGCTTATTTATTGTCTTATTTTCTATCTCTTATACTTTATTAAGTTAGCCTTAAGTCTATTTCTGCTAATTTGTTTTTCTTTTTAGCTTATTGTGTTCAAAAAGCCAAATCAGTTTTAGCTTATCAGTCATTAGACTTAATAAGCTAAATTGTTAACTAGTTAATAGTTTTTCTAGCTTATTTTTCAGTTTTGTCAAAAAAGTCCCTTTATTAAAGTTGTTTATTTTTGCTTATTTTAGCTTTTTCAAAAAGAAGTTTTATAAAAAAAGAAAGGTCACAGGGGTCGAACCTGTGACCTCTCCCTTTCACATAACGCCTCAACACAACACTCTACTACCATCTCGCCCTTGGGACTTTTTCATTAAAGTCCCACCTCATTTATTATTTAAGGGAATTCTCTAGTTTAGCTTATTCGAGCTTCTTTGCTTATTAACTGCTTATTCGTTTAGCAAATTTTCAAGTTTTCATTTTTCTTAGATTCTAAATAGGTTAAAGTAATTTTCCTAATTTTTCCAGAATTTTAATATTTAGTTTTCTATTTTTAATAATTAATTTAGATTAAATATGTTTTTAAATCATAATAAATAAAATAAAAGTCAAAAAAATATAATTCTTTTTTCTAAAATTATTTTTAATCATTTAGGACTTTTAAAAATTAAATTTGCATTTGTAGGGTTAAAATTTGATGATTTAGGTTTTTAAGTCGCGTTTTTAAATTCCCGTTATCATTTTAGTGTTTATTGTTTTAATTGTGCCTTTTTAGATTAGCGTGCCTTTAATTTACTTTCCATTTGCGTTATTAGAATTAGAAACCAAATCCAAATCTTTAATGATATTCAAGCTCGATTCCCGACATAACCGTGAATTTCCATTCACCTCTCACCGAGGAGAACGATACCCGTGTTGATTACATATTATTCTTTCCTAAGAGTAATTTGTATGATACTTAGCTTACGTATACGTATATGTATTTTATTATATATATATTTTATACATTTGAGGGTTATTTGTTTGATACGTGTTTAGACGAATATCAAAATGGCACCGCTGCCGGGGAGAGGTGTAGCAATTTTTACGGATTTGTTCGTATTCGAGCCTTGAAGATCCTTTCCCCGTGAATGTGTTCGTTTTATTTTATATAAAAATACAAAAATATTTTACACTTCTATTCTTATTTTATTTTCTTTTAATATTGAAAATAACCGTTTGTTAATTGTCGTTTCGGCTCATCTTTAGTTAACAAACTATAAGAGAGGTATAAGGAGGGTCGATCCTACGAATTTCGACCCGAAAGGAGAAGGTTTTTAATACGCTTCGCGCTTACCCGCTCCTCTGCTTCTTTGCGCATTTTCTAGAGAGCTACCGTGCACCTTTAACTTGAGGTTACCAAAAATATTTTTCTTCTTTATTTTTATTATTTTCTTTTTCCTTATGTATTATTTGAAAAATCTATAAATATTCTTATCTATCCTCTTATTCGATTCATTCTTATTCTCTTAACCTTCTTATCTGAGAATTCTTCAACATGTCTTGGTTTTCACGATGCTCGTGGTGTGGAGGTCCGTTTAACGGTGGAAATTTTAGGCGTTGTACCAATGTGAGTTTCAGAGACGAGTTTGTCAGTAACCCCGATCCCATTTCAAATGATGAAACACTCGTATTTTCCTACCCACCTTCAAAACCCCAAACATCTTCGCTCACCAATGGCATTGTTTTCATTGTAAAGATCCATTAGAAGAAGGTGAACGTTGTAAACGGTGTACTTGCAAGTGGTGTGGATCTGGTCTTAGTAAAGGATTTTGCTTCATTTGCGCTTCTAGTAATGGAAATTCATCCATTTATGATCCAAATTCGATTTTTTTCAATGATTCTTAAAAATGTTCTTACCCACCTCCGCAACCTTAGACATATTCTTATGAGCAGACGACTAATCTTAGGACTAGTACTCCAGATTTTTTGCAATGTTTTAAACTTAATTACAAGGGGAGTACTATTCCTTTAAATAATATGCCCAACATATGGTTTAAGGTTGACATGTGTTGGTAATAAATTAGGGTTTTAAAGGTTTACTTAAGAATGTTATGTTTAAAAGTATACAAATGCATATAAGGGGCTATTTTAATTCGACTCATACAAGTAGGTTTGACATTATTAAAATTAACGCCATCATGACGATTCCAAAATGATAAGAAACTCGAAAAACCGATTTATAACGAAAAAGATACGTTAATTACGAATTTACGACGAGAAATACTTTTATAAAACTATTTTTATAAAATTTACTATTCATTACAGAAAGTGATATTTTTAAAACATCAAAAATATGACTAAAAACTTTTTATTACGGAGAATCGTACTCGAAAGGAATCGTTAAAAACGGAGCTATAAAGTAACTAATATACTACCAGTAGTAATAACACTACCAGGAGTAACTAATATACTACCAGTAGTAATAACACTACCAGGAGTAACTAATATACTACCAGTAGTAATAACACTACCAGGAGTAACTAATATACTACCAGTAGTAATAACACTACCAGGAGTAACTAATATACTACCAGTAGTAATAACACTACCAGGAGTAACTAATATACTACCAGTAGTAATAACTATAACTACCAGGAGTAACTAATACACTACCAGGAGTAACTAATATACTACCAGTAGTAATAACACTACCAGGAGTAACTAATATACTACCAGTAGTAATAACACTACCAGGAGTAACTAATATACTACCAGTAGTAATAACTATAACTACCAGGAGTAACTACAACACTACCAGGAGTAACTAATACCCTACCAGGAATAACTATAATTACATTATTCAGATATTTATAAATGTTTTACAATTATAAATATGTTTTCACTCAAACAATTAGATGGTGATTAGCTAAATAGACTTATGCATAGTAGAGATTACTCAATGTGATTAGTACTTATACGACCTATATTGGATTAGGTTGCATTCGATTGTTTCCGTGACGCATTTTTATTGTGATATACTTCGTTGATTATCATTTACTCAAGGTGAGTTCATAGTCTCGCATTTCAATCTTTTTAATGTTTTATAAACCCGCGAGGGGAATACATGCTCTTTTACAAACTCATATATTTTACTACAGTACAATTACCTTTCAATACTTTGTGAGTTCGTAGCCCCTTTTTCTACTACTTGCTTTATTAAATACGGGGGAGATTACATGCTTGATTTCTTTGGACACAAGTGTTTTCCAAAATGCATGCTATTTCCTGATTACATTATTGCCTAAGTTACCGTATTGCCATTTAAGTCCCTTTTTATCATGAACCGTTAAATACCTGCTGGGTATACGCTAGTGTTATGGATAGATCTATCGGGACTGACCATCCCCGTCTGGGCTGTTGTAATGACATATTTGCAATGGACCGATAACCTCAAAGACTGTTTCTGTAAATTAATTTTACGGAAATAGTCTTTGGGTTAGCGTTTCGTTGCAAAATTAGTCATTAAGGACTAACTTTGCAACTAACTGATAACTACTTCCATAAATTTGGCTCTGGTGAAAAAAGCTCGACTCCGAGAACTGCCTTTTGTTTATATAGTATAGGTCTTAATATTGTTT
>BQNB010078411.1:0-30558 GCA_026074375.1 Tanacetum coccineum
ATAAGAATCCTTTGAAAGAAAGGATATGTATATGCACCGAGTGAAAGCGCAAACGAAAGAAAATCAACAGGCGTACCACCATTAGGGTAAGAGAATAATTCTCTACCCATACCACCATCCTTATCATGAATAATTCTCTACCCATACCACCATCCTTATCATGAATACACATATAAAAAAAACATATTACACTACCACCTTACAACCAAACACAAATAAATGCAATCATGGTCACAAGTCTACATGTGTGATACCTTTATAATTATGTTGGCCACCATAATTATAAGTGCCTCCTTTCACACGTGTACTTACTTTCAAGACTACCCATTTCAATCATAATTCACATATAAGCACATATACCACATTGCACATCTTAAACCACTCCAACTTAACACAAAAAGGATGCTCTATCAAATAACTACTTACTTATATCAGAATAAAATTGAAGCGATATAAAGGAACGAAAACAATTCCCAAAATACAAAATATCCGAAAGAAATAATCAATAACAACATGACAAGGTAAAGGACGAGATAAACTTATGCTGGGCCTCGCTTGGGTTTGACTTTGCCTCCGCAAGAATCACCCGACTTCGCGGGTCCAGCCCTACTACGCGCATCTGACAAACGATCAACTATCCTATTTCCTCCGATTCCACAAGAGACTCCTCTTATGGATCCTTATAACGCTTAAGTCCAGTTGGGAAAACGGTTCCCCAACGAGACTTCTTACGGGTGGGGGAAAAACATAGCTAAAATACTAAGAAAGTAATACATATCATATCAGATAATGGTAGGCAAAATAACTAAAATGACAACTTAGCAAAATACGAAATATATAAGCTATGCAAAAATAGAGGGGAAGCATAGCAGTTATAGCATTAAACACTTAAGCCCTAAATGCATCTACATGAAGGACCCATAGGTTATAGTCTAGGCTCAACCACCTACTTCTCTATAACCAAAGGCTCTGATACCAATCTGTCATACCCCGCCAAGGCGGAAACGGAAGGCGCGACGAGAAAGAGAATCATCACAACACATTGGCGTCTATACAGAGAAACTAAATCATGCATAAAACACAAGGTATAGACACGCAGTGTCAAAAAAATACCCAAACACATCAACAAAATCCAAAAGGCGTCTAACATTAAAATAAAGGCAGTTCATGGCAATGTCATGACATGCAAACATTCATACTTCCTAACAATGCAAAACAAATAATCATTTATCATCTAAACAAATAACGAAATCTAGATAACTAAACTTCGCCAGCTGCATACGGTCCATCTAGCCACTTTTTCTAGCTTTAATCTCATCCTGCTGAATACCTGAAAATGATGCTTATACGTCAACACAATGGTTGGTGAGAAACATAGGTTTTCAGATACACATATTAAATCCGTTACCAAAACAATTTAACCAATTCCTGCAATTATAAAACAATACACTTTGCATGATAATTATGCTAACTAACATACAATCTAACATGCAATTCAATCAAATCAAATCAAATCAATCATTCAAACGCCAAGCAGACGACCTATATCACCCTTAGATAATACCAACTCTCTTTCCCTCTTGCTCAGGCCAAGGATATCCTCAAGTAATCCACCTGACTAGGCCACACAACAATATCACATCTCAAAACATGTAGCACATAACGCACATTAGTCACATAATAGTCCATGCATTTACACTAACACATAATAACCGGAATTCAAAACTCATTTAAACACTTGCATCATTTCCATCTCAAGTTTAAAACAATGTAAAAAGTGGGACTATGTAACTCACCTGAATGCTTAAAACGCAGCTTCCAATTCCTATCACGCAAATATACAAATAAATAAACACGGTTACACGCGACCAAGCTAAACGCTCTAGTCCATGTAACACACATATGATGGATTTACAAGGGTGTTATTAACCATCATGGGAAACCCCGACACCATGCCCAACCTTAACCACCTCATTAACTCATTACACTGGTTAACTACACTTTTTTCAAAAAAGCAAAATTTTAGTGTGCCTTTTGTGACAACTGTGCTTTGAGCAGGTTAGTCAATCGTTAGTATTGATTTGAGTTTCATTATGTGTTATAGTAATTATGTGGTTATGTGATTCTTTGTGAGTTAGTTATCAATCTGTGAGCGTGATCCTCTCATTTTGATTGAATTTATGGTTAATATGGGTATTTCATTTTGTGCACATTTTGGTGACAATGAAAATGATGGTAAATTTTATGTGTGTACGTATTTATATGTATATGTATGCGTATTTAGATAATAGGAATACTTTTAAGTTAGGTTTTTACCCTCCCAAACTTGACCTAAATCTGACCCATATTCACTGTTTTGACAACTTTTTTTGTAACCAATATTTAACCAACTTCCCAAACTCCAAATCAATCGAGGCAAGACTTTTTGAAAAATAGACTCTTTGAACTACAATTTAGGCTCTGGAATCATAAGAAAACACATTTTAACATCTAGATGTCATCAGTTGACCACCGACCTAAATTTGTGAAACTATAATTCATGAATTAAAGACGATTAAACTAACGTTTACATCATATAAGATCCTAATAAACTCTAAAAAAATCTACATCAACATGATTAAAACATCCTTAATTACTGAAAGATTTTTACTAAACCCTAATGATCCTCATATTAATTGTTTACATGATTTAAAGGAAACTAAAAATAAGCTTAATTGAAACATACCCTAAACCTTGTTCTGGAATCACTAAATTCTACACAAACCTTGTTCTTGATTTAAATAAAAACTTTTTTTTTTTTCTTATCTTGGAAGGTTTCGGTCGATCACAGGGAAAGGGAACGAGACAAAATGTAAATTTAGGATTTTAATTGGTTTTGTATTTATATCCATAGAATCCTAATTAGAGTAAAACTTTGTTTCCTTTTTTTTTCCTTTATTCTAAAACGGCACGGAATATTCCCTTTAGTTATATATATATATATATATATATATTTATTTATATTATATATATAATATAAATATATTTAATATATTATATATATATATATTAACTAATTAACTTCTTTATCCTTAAGTTTTCATAAAAACCTAAGCTAATTTTGGGCAAAACCTTTTTACATAAAACGCAATTTACTAAAATTTACTAAAATAACTTTTCATTTAACAATTCACTTTCTATTTTAGAAAAGTCTACCACTAATTCGACAAATTTCACACTTAAATTATTTCCATCATAATACGTTTCTCATAATCGCTTAACACAAAATCATCCAACTATTGACGTAGCATTACATGCAATACGCCATTCTTTTTCATTATCACTATAAGTGAACAAATGGAATACTCATCCCCAAACACAAACGCACTCAAAATGAGATGATCATACACCTCAAAACGATAGCATACACCTATTCAAACCAATTAGCACACATATATTACACATAGCACATAAAAAGCCACACAAAATGAACCCTTAGCCATATTTAAAGGTATCATTAACCTGATTAAATCACGGATGTTACAGTATCCCCTCCTTGAGGAAATCTCATCCCGAGATTTAACTAGCAGGCTCAACAACTCGATACGGATGAACAAAGGATAATATAATCATAGATCTGATCTTTGTGTTCCTAAGTAAACTCAGGACTATGTTTTGAATTCCTCCTAACTACCACAAGCACTATCTTCCTATGTTTCAACTTCCTAATTTCTTGATCCATAATCTCTACAGGTTCCTCGACAAAACGAAGTATCTTGTCGACCTTTATCTCATCCAATGGCACATGCACACTAGCATTCGCCAAACACTTCTTTGGATTTGACACATGAAAAATGTCATGCATGCTATTCAACTCCCCATGTAACCTTAACCTATATAGCTTCAAGGCGCCCATCCATTTCAAGGATCTCAAACGGTTCTTAATATCTTGGTGCTATACTTTAAACCCTTCTTTCCAAATCAAACACTACGCCCTAGCCAAGCGTCACCTTTAACAATACCGATCTCCAACTCAAATCATAACGGCCTTTCGCCTAATATTCAACATATCTCTTTTGACGTTCTCTCGTACGCTTTCGGGGATTGTCCTTTACCCAACACTACATTATCAGTCATTTATTTATTCTAACTCAAGTCCTGTCAAGCTTAATCGCTCCTAAACTCCTGCCCATAGAACAGGCAGACACCTACATTTCTTCTATACAAAGCTTCAAAAGGAGCACACAGAATTAGGCTCAATTGATTAACTACCACAAAAATATAAACCATGCCCTTATTATATCCTCTTAAAGTCTGGAATCATATCGTTCCACTTCGTCCATCAATTGAGGATGCTAAAGCAGAGAGGTACTCAAATTCCTATTGTGGCTCTAACACTTTCTGCGCATCTGCTAAAACCACGAGGTAATATTCCATCTAAATCCGAGTTGATAGTCCCAATTCAATTAAATTGCTATTTTTCTCATAAATATAAATCCTTGCCAACTTCATCTTGTATGCTTCTTGTATAGATTGAAAATGAGCCTAACTTGGCAGTACTATCGACCATATCAAACCAAAATCACATCATTACTCAATACCTTGACCTGGAAATTTAGTAATTAAATCCATGGTTGTTTTTATCTCATTTTCAACTCAAGTATCTCAGGTTGTTGACTGCACTGCCAAAAGTCTTTGACATTGCAGCCATCCACCTCTTAAACAAAACTGATATTACTAACAATGGGTAGCTATATCCTTTTCTATAACCCCACCCCAAGTGGCTACAATTTCATGTCTCCAAGGTATAGTACTTATATATCGCTCCCGGTATGTTAACCATAGTACCTTGATGCTATGTGCTATCCCGTTTACACGTCCTACCAATAGAACCTGAATTCGATCATGAGTACAAACATTCTCGTCTCATTTTCTTTCCATCTATAGATCTAAAACATGTAGCCTTTATCGAGAGTACGTTCTCTTTAATTGGACGCTTTAATTTTGGCTGTTCAGTATCATTTCTTTCTCGTCTTGATTTCTCTCTTCTCTTTATACTCATAGCAGAACTCGTAAACTTCTGATTCCTCTCAGTTAGGGAAGTAAGGGGTTCAACAATCTTAAAAAATGTGATGTTTCGTCGGGTAGTAACCTGACAATCCTAAGAATAATCATCCAATTCCTCACTGCCTTACTTTACTAGGGGTCCATAGTGAATACGTTTATTGGTTGCCATTGTCATCTGACCAAGAAAATGCACTTCTTCACCAAAACTCACACTTAGAAAACTTAGCATACAGCTTCTCCTTCCTCAGTGACTCCAACACTAACTTCAAATGAACTTTCATGTTCCTCCTTCGACTTTGAGTTAGGCCTCAGAATGTCATCATTAATGAATTACGATGACAAAACATACCTAAGTACGGTTTGAAAACACGGTTCAATTTTAAGTCCATGAAAAACCGTTTTGGTGCATGGGTTACCCAAAAGGCATAAACAGTTGACTAAAAATTTCCGTATATGCGTTCGATATGCTAATCTTTGGAATGGCATTCCTACCATGCCACTCATAGATGATGATAACACTGGAACGGAAAAATTATCTTTTATGGAAAGGACACGCTCCGCGTTACTGATCAAACAAAGTCATCAATCCTAGGGATGTGGATACGGTGTTTATCCGTTTAATTTGTTCATACTCCTTTGATCAATACACATGCGGAAAAGAACCATCCTTCTTCGTCATGGATAACACAGGTGTCCCAAAAAATGACATATGTCATGATGAAACCCTTGTCTTTTAACTTCTCTTAAAGTTGTTAAGTCATTGTCTTGCATTTACGAGGGTGCTAGATGATATGGAGACTCACGGACCGGCGTCGCCTCCAGGAAAAAAGTCTACACGGAATTAAACTTGTCGCTGCTTTGGTTAGCCCCCTAATCGCTCTCTTTGAGACCCTCCCGCATTTTCCTCCAATTATATACTATCTCTCTCCTTCTTCTCTTTTATTCCCCCAATCTCTCATCCCGTCCTCTCCTCCATTCACATCTTTCCCACACTCTTCTCATCTCCCTCCTTCCAGTATATTACCCTACCCTATCTACTCCACCCCTTAATTATCCCTATTCCATCTCCTCTCAAATAACCTTCCGACACCTTACTTCTATACACTTTCTACACCACCTACTTAGCTAGCCTTATCGCCCCCCTACCACCTATCTGGAGTCCATCCTTAGAGCCTATTCCTCACAGCTCACTACCAAACATTCCCACACCCTTCAATCCTTTATCTCGCCCTCATTCAAGCCAATCCAATCTCCCATCCCCATCAACCCATACACCCACACTCCCTTGCCCTCATTTATCCACCCAACTACCAATACTCCTCTTCCCTTTCACCCCTCCCAAACCCCCAATCCTTCGCCCCTTCTCCCCTATCTTGGCTTCAAGTTACGCCCCTCTTAATCCACTTTTTTACCCTCTTAACCCCAATTCCCCTTGCCATTTTCGATTTAACCTTCCTTCCTTTGTCCCCCTTTACTATCTACTCTACTCCCAACCTCCATTAACCCACGTCTCCCCACTTTAACCTTATATGCCCCAAAAATGTCTTCTGGAAACACATCAGTAATATCGCGGGCCACGGGTATATCACTTATCCTAGGTTCATCTACCTTAGCGTTCATTAGGGCTTTGGCGGCTCCCAAACTACGTTCCCCATGACTAGATGTATCTCATCACCTTCCAACGGTTATTTCTAATCACACGTTCTCATGACATACTATCACAACTTCCTCTTGGACAACCAGTCCATTCCCACAATCACATCAACGCTTCCACAACTCAACGGTATCAACGGACTCCAAGGGTTATAAACAATCAAATAGGATAACAAACGAATATCGAGTCAAAGGCCAGAATGCATATAGGAGATTTCCACATATTGCGCATAGCCGTTGATTTCAAATGACATAAGAATCCTTCTGAAGAATAGTAAAGGATAGTATAATGTACCAAATGAAAACGCAACGAAAGAAAATCAACAGGCGTACCACGACAAAAGAACACATAAAAAAATCAATACTAAAGACGAAAATTCTTATACCAATTATCGACTTTACTCAAAAGACCATATTGAACAATGTTCTTATAAAAATCAATTTAAATAAAAGAAAGGAAAGTCACTTTAAGTATATAAAAATCATTTTACATAATTAAATAAAATTGTCCTTAATTGTAATCTTTATTAAATTCATTTATGGTTGTCAATAAAAATCTAGGGTGGGGGGGGGGGAAAGATTGTATTATCTAATGGTGTTACGTACCTTACCACTATGAATCACTTTAAAAAACCTGCTTTTTAATAAAAAAATAAAATCTGTATTTAAACCACTAAACAATTTTCATATTCATATTTGCATAGGCCATTTTAAAACATATTATATTTACAAAAAGATCATTTTAAACAAAGTTTTTCAAAACACTAACACAGTACTTCTAAATGGGCTTTTTTATTTAGACATCAATTATTAAATATGCTACACAAAAACAAGGAAATCATTTATTACCAAGGGGTTCATTAAAAACACCGTACAGTCAATATCTTATACATCTAACCCCTTTCTTTCTAACACAATTCTATTGTTTGGAACAACGAAAGAAAATAAAAGGAACATATACTCTAATTAAATTAAAAGAACTCGTCACAAGGGAAAAATCATGCTAACGTTACGTACTCAAAAGAAAACGTAAGGTCTCATCCAAAATAACGATCAAAATAGCAAACCTAAAAGCAATCGTTACTAAAACGTCGCATACGGAGTTTACAAAACCAAGGGATTATGATCCACATAATATGTTAGGAACATTTGTGACTTAAAGAAACAGTTATGATTCTCATACGAGTATTGCCAACGAAAGAAAAATAACGAAACGCACTATATCGAAAAGAGCAGATCGAACAATCATATATACATGAAGACGTTCGATTAGGAATAATAGGGTTTATCCTTACTAACAAAGTACAATGAGGTGATGCTAAGCTTAGACTTAGGAAATCAGGACAAATAATCGAGCAATCACGAGCAACCTCTATAATAGCATTTACTATGGTATCCGAAAATACTAGATAGAAGGGGGAACTTAACTATTATTACAAACTCTCAACCTTAACCATATCCTAAGTTTAGGGTAAGAGTTTAATTCTCTCCCACACCATCATCCTTTTAATGTGAATACACTTATAAATAAATATATTACACTAACACCATTACAACCAAACACAAAATAAATGCAATAATGGTCTCAAGTCTACGGTGTGTGCATTATATAATTATGTTGGCACCATTAATTATTAGTGCCTCCTTTCACATGTGTATTTACTTTCGAAGAATTTCCATTTCAATACTTAATTCACATATAAGCACATATTTCACATTGCGCATCTTAAACCACTCCAAACTTAACACATTAAGGATGCTCCATCAATAAATACTGTACTTATATCAAAATCAAAATCGAAATGGACATAAAGGAATGAAAGTCTCGCAAACGACTCCCTAAATTACGAAAATATCGAAAGAAAATAATCAATAACAACATGACGAGGTAAAGGACGGGATAAACTTATGTTGGGCCTCGCTTGGGTTTGACTTTGCCTCCGCAAAAAAAAAGACACCTGACTCCGCGAGTCCAGCCCTACTACGCGCATCTGTCAAACGATCAAAATATCCTATATCCTTCGGTTCCACAAGAGCTCCTTATATATGCTTAAGTCCAGTTAGGGAAACAGGTTCCCCAACAAGCTATAAAATTTTAAACTCACTACGATAGAAAACGGAATTTACATCCCAATAACAAAACTAATACTTCTTCGTACGGGGTAGGGGGGGAAGAAAACATAGTAAAATACTTAAGAAAAGAGTGTAATACATATCTTTCAGTTTCTGGTAGGCAAAATAACCTAAAAATGGGACATACTTAACAAAATACAAAATATATATAGTTATGCAAAAATAAAGGGAAAGTATCGTAGTTTTATTGCATTAAAGCACTTAAGCCCTAAATTCATCTACAATGAAGGTCCCCCTAGGTTATAGTCTAGGCTCTAACACCTACTTATCTATAACCAAAGGCTTGGGGGGATACCAATCTTGTCAACACCCCGCCAATGGCAGAAGAAGAAAGATGAGAGAGAGAAGAAGAAAGAGAAAGTAAACGCACAAGGCGCGACCGATGAAATGGGAATCATACACAAACATGGCGGTCTATATAGAGAAACTATAAACATGCTTAAAATTACTAAGGTAGGTATACACACGCCAGTGTCATGAAAAATACCCAAAACATCGCCAAAATCCAAAAGGCGTTGAACATTGTAATGAAGGCAAGTTCATGCCAACGTTAGGACGGCAAAACATTCAATACATCACTACAAAGCAAATAATTTAACATTTTTCTTCAAAACAAATAACGAAATTTAGATAACGAAACTTGCCAGCGGCTAAGGCCCATCTAGCCACTTTTCCTAAACTTTAATATAATATGCTGAATACCTTGGAAAATGATGTTATACGGTCATCACAATGTTTTTGAGAAAAATTGGTTTTCAGACACACATATTCATGCGTTTTACCCAAAACAATTTATCCAATTCCTGCAATTATAATAAAATAGTTTGCATGACAATTATGCTAACTAACATACAAGCTAACATGCAATTCAATCAAATCAAATCAAATCAATCACTTAATACGCCAAGCAGACGACCCATATTGCCCTAGGATCATACCAAATCTCTTTCTCTTCTAGCTCAAGGGCTATGGATACCCTCAAGAAATCTACATGACTAGGCCAACCAACAATATCACATCAATATAAAAATGTAGCAATAACGGCACATTAGTCACTAATAGTCCTGGCACTTACACTAACACACATATTATAGGAATTCAAAACTCATTTTAAACATACTTGCATCATTTCCATCAAGTATAATATAATGTAAAAAAAAGTTGGATATGTAACTCACCGGAATGCTCAAAGCAGCTTCTAATTACTAATCACGCAATCTATCAAATAAATCAAACACGGTTACAAACCATAGGCGACCAAGACTAAAACGCTCCTAGTTCATGATACAACACATTTAATTGTTGTCTAAGGGTGTGATTAAACCATCATATGTCACCACGACACCATGACCAACCTTTAACCACTTATTAACTCAATTTACACTAGTTTAACTAAATTTTGTTGAAAAAAAGCTAATTTAAGTATAACTTTACCCTCTTAAATTCCCTTACTTGGACTTCCTTCATAAAATTATACCAAAAATTTCATATAAGTTCATTATATGAGTTTACTAACTATCTTGTAATTCCCTAAGCTACCATTACATGTGAAATATCCAAATAAAATCCAACTTCAAAACTATCCCAATTCGGATCCGATTGCACACTAAAAAGTATGGCTCTAATTACCCTACTTAGACACCATCAATAGAAGGATCTCTTTAGGGTTTCTTTATATTCATTATAGAACTTACTCACTTGTTGAATTGGCTAACCTTAATTCTACCTTTTAAGTTAGGTTTTACCCTCCCCAAACGTGACCTAATCTGACCCGTATTCATCGTTTATTTAACAACCTTTCTTGTAAAACCCAATATTTAACCAACTTCCGAACTTGAAATAATAGAGGCCTTTAGACTTTTTGAAAAATCAGGACTCTCTTAATCTATAATTTAGGACTGGAATTATATCAAAACACGTTGTTTAAAATCTAGTTATATCAGTTGAACACCAGACTAAATTCTGCCTCAACTCTAAATCTGAATTAAAAGCGATTTTTAAACCTAACCGTTTACTTTCAATAAGATCCTAATTAAACTCTAAAATACTCAACATGATTAGAAAACATACCTTAATTATAAAAGGTTTTATCAACCTAATGATCATCAATATTAATGTTTACATGAATTAAGAAACTAACAAAAAGCTTAATTGAAACATACCTAAACATTGATTCTTGAATCACTAAATCACCAACTTGTTCTTGATTTAAAAAAACTTTTTTTTTCTTCTTCTCTTGAAGGTTTGGTCAATCACAGGGAAAAGGTAGAGAAAAAGTGATTTAGGGTTTAATTGGTTTTGTATTTATATCCATAGAATCCTAGTTAGAGTAAAACTTTGTTTCCCTTTTTTTTCACTTTTTATTCTAACGGTTCCCCGGAAATAAAACCTTTTTATATATATTTATATAATAATTCTATATTTTATATATATATATATATATATATATATATATATATATATATATATATGGATGGGTTCTAGAGAAAAACATAATTTTGAGAAAACTTAGAAAACCAACAGATGCACAAAATAAAACTTTAACAGTTGCCCTAATTTTTTCGAGAAGAGTTGCCGCACAGTTAGGGCATCTGTTTAGTATTTTTAGTGCATCTGTTTGAGTTTTCTAGGTTTTCCACCGAGATTAGGTTTTCTCACGATCCCATTCCTATATATATATATATATATATATATATATATATATATATATATATATATATATATATATATATATATATATATATATATATATATATATATATATATATATATGAACTATAATTAACTAATTAACTTCATTACTTAAGGTTTTAATAAAAACCTAAGTTAATTTGGGCAAAACACCTTTTTACATAAAACGGCAACTTACTAAACTTTCTAAAATTAAATATTATTTAACATATTCACTTCTATATTTTAGAAAGTCTCCCTAATTTCGCCAAATATCACTCACTTAACTTTTTTTATATAATACGTTCTCATAAACGCTTAACATAAATTCATCAACTATTGACGTAGAATTGCATTGCAATTCGTCATTTTTTTCAATTTATCACTATAAGTGAACCAAATGAAATACTCATCACCAAACACAAACATACTCAATATGAGTTGTATCATTACACACTTAAATTAGATATCATTACACCTATTCAAACACTTAGGACACATATATATTTACAATTAGACACACAAGGGGGGGGGGGGGGAAGTCCTCTCAAAATGAATCTTCAGCCATATATAAGGTATCAATTAACCTGATTAAAATCCACGGATGGTTTACATACAGATCCTATTAATACCGACTTCAATTAAATCACCTCTTTTTAGGCTCACCGTTATCAGCCAAATTTGTTTCAGTTGTCCATTCAGCGAGAGACTTGACTCAGCTAAACAGATCAGAGAGTGACCCATATCCAGCGGCCGAGTCAGCTACCTGGTTTATCAGCCTGATACATCTTCACTGAATAAACCCATTTCATCCCCTGATGTTTTTTAATCAGCTCCAATACACCATTTAACCAGCTGATATTTAATCGGCTCCTGAACAACCCTTTTCATTCTCATAAACAACCACAACACCCTTTACTCATTGATTCTTGAATCAGATGACCTCGTTTTCAGCCACCCTCTTTTTCAGCTTAATCCATGTTAGGCTAAGCACGAAACGAACCATTCAGTATCCCTTTTTCAATCAGCCCCACCAGTATTTTCTAATTCACTTGATTATTATCAGACAATACAATTATCAAGGCTGAACAACCATATCAGCTATTGATTCACACAAACCGCAATAATCGCCATTTTTTCATTTACTGATTTTTTAATCAGTTTCTTCAAAAGCAAAACAACAAACCTTCAATATCACAGTTACTAGTCCTAAATCACAACCTAACATTCCCATAACAATATACTTAACAACACTCGTCATTAATCAGTCCATGAGAATCCCGCACTGACTTCTCACCAAAAAACATTCATAAAAAACAACCAATTCCTGATGAATAACCCCACCCGCTGCAGTCGGATGGTTTCTTCTTTGTCTCCTTTTGTTAGAGTGTTGTTTTTAGAAGGATTCGATGGATTAGAGGTTCTTGGTAATGGATTCTTATTATGGGATCTTGAAGATTTATGTATGTGTCGTTGTGTAGTACAGATCTATAAGTGAGGATTTTTTTTTTGAATGTGACAGATTTGTTTTGTTTGTTGGCATGTTGTTGTTGAAGATGATGGATTTCTTATTGTTGTTATCTGATTTGGGATGAATTTTTATGTGATTTGAGTGGTGTTTATTTGAACATAACAAACGATTTATTGTTATGATTTTTGTTGGTGTGAATTTTTTTTGTGATGATGGATCTAGGATTTGATTTTGGGTGAGTGAATCTGGTTTGTGAGTTGTGTCATGGTTTGTTGTAGATTTTTTTTGATTTGATGGTGTGAATGGTTTTAGGATTTATGTTTTAGTGTTTGTGAGTTGGGAGTAGATCTGGGTTATGATTTCGTTTATGGGTTTGTAGGATGAGTGGGGTAGTGACGTGTTTAGTTGTGTGGTGAGGGTTTATTTTGGATACGATTTGTGTGGTGGGTGAGTGTGATGGATATTTTTAGCAACAAGTCAAATTTACCAAAGACTCTTCCCTTTAAAAATTGCACTTACAATAGCAGTTTTTGAAGGTTTAAATTTTTTGACTATGCTTACGCTATTAGCAGCCATTTCTCAAACAGATCAAGGTTATGAAATTAACCCACCCGCTCTGATACCACTTGTTGGTCCATGTTTTCGTATAATATCTGATATATTAACCACGAGACCCATTTGGCTAACTAACAACAATCATTTGTATTTTTCAACGTTTATAAATCTTATTAGAAATCAATCAAAGATTTACAAGTGCACCCGGTTGTTTGCGGACCAACAACCGGGATATTGGATGACAAATAAAACTCTCATTGTTCATAGCTTTCTTATGAACCAATAAGAAGAGGAACCCATTACTATAATACTTTGTATTATCTTTGTGTCTAGACTCTCTAACCATCTCTATATACAAGTGTGCATATATATAGGTAAGAAAGATAAAGCTTCTATTGGAAACTTTCAATAAAGTACAAAGTGAATAGTTATTTTAACTATTTACTTTTTAGCAACTTTTGTACTCTTGTACTTTTTGTCTTCCTTTAGCATTTCGCTTTTAAAAAGTTCCCGCCAATATCTTCATATCTTCACTTCAGATATGGTCTTGGGGAGTTAGTGAGTCATTTTCCAATACTCACCGACTCCATCATCCTGATCTTGGTTCTTTTCTTCACTCGCTGAGATCCGCCTCAGGTTGTGATGAGTCTTTCTTCAAGACTCTGAAGAACGTCTTGAGGATGACTCGCTGAACTTATTGAATTTTAGCGACTTGATTTTCTACTTAGGATATATCTCATACAAATCGTGTACAAGGGACAATTAGGCACTATATTGGCCCAACAATCTCCCCCTATTTGGATAGAAATATAGCCAAAGTCAATTAGCAGTAAGTGAGCATAAAGGCTTCTTCTTACATACTAAGTTACAACAAAGAGACATATAGAATAATACATTCTGATCATTTATTGTTGGGTTCAGACATGGTGTTCATCTTCTTTAGTTCAAGGCTTCTTGTCCCTGACTTTCTTTAGTCTTTGATGAAGAACTTTGAAGATGACCACCTTTTAAATCTTCTTCAAACATAAAGTATACTATGTATACTTTACTTCTTCAACAAAGTACACATGCACTAATTTAAAGCTGAATAAACACCCAATGATTTTTGTTTTTGTTTTGATTTGTGTTAGTGGGTTGTATGAGTAGGTTTTTAAATCATGTCCTCATCAAAATGTGTGAAGTCTTAAGTCATGTCACGCCAACCTTTTGAAAAGAGAGGGGTTTACCTAGTTTGAGTCTGTGTAGTGGTGGGTTCAACCCCCTGTGGATTAGTCGGCCAAAGATCAAAAACCCTGGTTACCTAAAAAAGAAGTTTGATCATATTAAACTTCAAGATGTGATAGGCGGCTTGGTTTAGTAATTACAGCGGCTGCATTTCATCTTGAGGAAATTTTTAGTGCACACAATATGTTTGCGCATCCATTAGTTTGATTCTAGAATATTGTGTTACCAAAAACTACTTAGCGCACAAAATATGTTTGCGCATCCATTAGTTTGTGCACGTTACTTAAAAAATATACTTACCATTTTTTGATGTACAAGATTCAATAAGATTGTGACACGTGGAACTGCAAGCAAAACTAATTTGCTCGCCTCTCTGTTTTTTCGCTATTATTATTTTGAGGATATTACCAGATGTTGACACGTGGATGTGCAAGCAAAATTGTTTGCTCACCCTCTCCGTTTTCACGCTATAATTATTTAAAAGAGGGTACCAAGTGTTGACACATGAAATTGCAAGCAAAATTACAAAAACATTTGTGTACTTAGTTGTATTTACTTTAAATGATCGGTTGTCTTGTGATGGTAGAAGTAACAAGGTAGTGAATGAAGAATTGCTAGTAGTAATGTAATGATAGTTTCTCGATTCTCCAAAATTAATGACATCTTGGAAAAAATATGGTGTAACTATTTGACCTTATTTCACATACACAAATGGTCGGATTCATAATCTATAAGTTTTTATGCATTTAGTACAACAAGGTAAGATACTGTGAAATAGAAAAATTAGAAATCAGACGTTTCATTAACTTTGTGCGCGTAAAAAGGGTAGGCGGTCAAATACATTTTGGAAAGACTTAATGAAGATGATGACAAAAGCTTACTGCCCAAAAAATAGGATTCAGAAGCTAGAAAGCGATTGTGAATTGGACCTTGAAAGTATTCGAATTTGTGGGTTTTATAACACTAGGTTTCAGGAGTTAGCCCTATTGTGCCTAAGATTGGTTTCTGAGGAAGAGGACAAAGTGGAAAGGTACATTTGGGGTCTTCTTGATAGCATTTAGGGAAATGTAACTTCGAATAAAACCACAAGGCTTCAAGATACTGTTAAGTTAGCAAACAGTTTGATGGATCAGAAATTTTTTGTTTTTGCTGCTAGACAAGGTAATAACAAAAGAAGGATGAAGAACAATCCAAGGGACGACCATGTTTAGCAACCACCCTACAAGAGGTAGAACGTAGCAAGGGCCTAAATTGCTAGGCCTGGTGAGAAGAAAGAGTATGCTGGAACCTTACCTCTGTGCAACAAATGCAAATTTCACCATACTAAACCATGCACTGCAAAGTGGGGAACTTCCAAGAGGGTTGGTCATCGAACCAAGGATTGTAGGAGTCCAGCTGCCACAACAAATCAAAGGGGCCCGGTGGCAAATCAAAGGACCATGGCTACTTGTTATGAATGCGGAGAACAAGGGCCCTACAGAGTAATTGCTCAAAGTTAAAGAACCAGAATCATAGGAATCAAACCAGAAATGGTGAAGCTTGGGGAAGGGTGTCTGCTTTGAGAGGAGGAAAACCCAACAGGACCCTAACGTCATTGTAGATAATACTAACGCTTAAAGAGAGATCTTTCCTGCCTTGCATAATGAGCCCCAAGTCGAAGCCTTCTTAGACTCTACTCCCAAAAAGATTTGCATTTGTACTTTCCTTTGAACTTCGTTGTATTGCGTAGATGTTTTAAATTCCTAATCAATTTATGTGTCATGATGATTCTGTCAGTTACACTTTAATTCTCTATTAATTTATGCAAGTCACTCCTTAAATTGTTATCGCCTTATAAACATTTTCACAATCACCATATAAACCATTTTACTATCATCTTATAAATTATTTTGCTATTGCCTTAAAAAACTATTTTGCTATCATCTCATAAGCTATTTTACTATCATCTTATAAACTATTTAGTTATCATGTTATAAACTATTTTACTATCATTTCACAAACTATTTGTGTTGTCATCCTAAAGCTACTTTGCTTTTATCTTATCAGTTATTATATTACATTATAAAACTATTTTGATACTACCTTATACATAACACTAGTTTGACAAAATGAGCATTGCATCGTTAGTCCTCAATTATAAATAGCCTAATCACCTATGTCTAATTCAGGAAGGACCATGCTATGCTAGGAGTAGTCACTTTAAACTTTTGTCAAAATCAATTTTCTATTTATGTTCTCAAAAAGAAAAAATTTGTGTGCGTATGCATGAGATGTGCATGTTATGAATGTTTGTAATAGTAAGCATATCAACTAAGTAGACATTTACACCACCTTACCATATAGATTCAACCCCATCTAACGCCAAATCCTAAGCCAAAAAGTTGAGTCACACTACTAGTCACCCTAGGACAATCCACCAATGAGTATGGTCGCAATTAAGGAATTTGCAAAACAACATGCCAACATCGACCTAATGCTCATAGGACCCAGTAGTTTTGACATTATCATTGGTATACATTAGTTGTAAAAATAATACGCCGTAAGCATTCGTGGCGAAGAGATTGTTCGTATTCCTTATAGTGATGAAATATTAATAATTTAAGGTTCTGGACAAAGTCAGACCTGTTGCTTACGGACTTTGTGTCTGTCTGATGAGTCACTCGTCATTCTGTTGGAAGAAATTCAAGCCAACGACAAACTGCATTTCGTGAAAGAGCCTGTTGAGATTATAGACCGAGAGGTCAAGCGGTTGAAGCAAAGCCGCATCCCCATTTTCAAGGTTTGATGGAACTCTAGAAGAGATCCAAAGTTTGCATGGGAACGTGAAGATCAGTTCCGCAGCAAGTATCCGCATCTCTTTACCAACACCACTCCGGTAGACAACTCAAACTGAATTTCGGGACGAAATTCTTTTAACACAGGGAGACTGTGACAATCCGTATTTTTTAGGTAATTTCACGTTAATAAACTCAAAACTATTTACTTTGAACATTTGCATATTTACTTTTACGCGTAGCAGTCAAGTTAAATCGCCTAACCCGAAAAACAACTTTAAATGTAAACCGGCAAGATAAGTTTACGTCAATTATGTGTTATATGACTTTTACGAGCATAACTTATAAGTCAACACAATTTATTTTATAAGTTTTACGTAAACTAGTAATTTACATATTTTGTGCATGCATTTTAATCTAAACTACCACCTTTCAAACAAATACTTACACAACACCTTCTAGATATAAAATAGCAAAATTTGGAAATGATTTCCCTCCCCCTATCCTCTTATTCGTCCTTCCCTCCCCACACACACACACAAATACATACCTTATTTTCTAAGCAACCTATTAACCACCTATAACCCTTTTACTTCGTATCATCCACCACTAACAACAAAATACCCTAATAACCAAATCTAATATCGACCTCGAACTTTACACCTCTTTACCCAATTCTCCGTAAACACCATGAGATGATATGATTAGTTGGTTAATAAGGTGCTAGCTCTTCTACTATTTAAACAAAGCACCTAACTTATTTACTACTTCACTTCACTTCACTTCACTTAACAAAAAAACACATATCTCTCTTCTCTCTAGCTCAAAATATTCCGCCAAACATAAGAACACAAGAAGAAGTGGGTTTTTGATATATTATAAGTATTTTACAAAGAGTTTTAAGGGTTTAGGTTATAATCAAACAAGTATTTAGGGTTTGATTTGGGTGTATACTTGTTAATCTCTTATTCTTATCATACTAAGGTGCCCATCTCATACATACTTTCATTTCATGTATTTTGTTATAATCACTACATTCACAAGTTTATATCACCGCTATTTTGCATGTTAAAGGTTTTTTTCTAAAAGAAGAAAGTAAACCTTATAAATGAAATCTTGTAAAGAGTTTGTAAAATGAATAATAAAAATATGAACATACACTTATACTACTTATTTTAGTCACTTCATAAATTACTTGTTGAAATATTTACTTTGTTGTTAAAATGGTTAATTATAAACTTAAACTAGTAAAGTTATGTATTTTATTCATGTTCATGAATTTATATTTAATCTTGATAAATTGGTGGAAGGGACTAGGTTAGTATGGATTTATTGTGATGACCACGTTTGACCGTGCAACATTACCCAAAGCTACCTTCATGAGAGGCCTTAGCTCGGTTCGCTCCAAGAACCCTACTCAACATCGTCTATCCAATCTCCATAATTATGGCTAATCCGCAGTCTTTAGGAAGACACCACACTATCCACACGATCTATGTGACGGATAACAAGAAACTATCAGGGGATCAAACTTGCTACTTGTAGTAGTCCATCAAAGGCGATTGAAAAAACTTCTGAATTTAAAGAAAAAACTTAAAGATCGACCGTGGTCGTTAACTTCACCAATTTGTTAATTAAAGACAGTTTGCATACTTGTTACTATTAGTCGATATATATTCTAGCTATTTATATTCTTTGTATTCGGCCCATTATATGTTTGTAGGCCTAGCCGATGTTAGTTTCTAGAATTCTCCATGTATTATTATATATAGGGCTATTATTGATGAATGTAATCAAGAAAATCATTTACCTTCTAATATGGTATCAAGCCAGCCTTTTTTCTCCTAAATAATCTCCAAAAATCACGTCTCCTTCTCCCTTCTTCAATATCACGGTCGGCAATCAATAAAAAAAAACTACCCTAAAATTCGGTACTCATGGCTTCTAATTCTTTAAGCATTAAAGGTAACACGAATAAGCCCTCCAATCTTCCTCAAATATGTGATCATTTTAACAAGGGATCGTGTAAGTTTGGTGATCGATGCAAGTATATACATGATTATAAAAATAGGTCAGGTCTAAATCCCAAAAATTCTTCCACTATTACCTTGGGGCGTGGTTCTGTTTCACAGATTCATGCTTGTTCCATCTCTACATGGGCTCTACAAGCCCAATCAGGTTTCTATTATTCACGGCCAACCGAGCCCAACCCATTATGGCCTGGTCCATCAAAATCAGCCCACACAGCCGGCTCTACCAATTGTGTTGAGCCCTATGCCGCTGCAAGACCCAACTTGGCACATGGATACAGGTGTGGCCCAATATGTGGCCCACAAAATGCATTACAGTTTGCCGCATCCCGGTCAAGGTGTACTCGGTCCCGCTCTGGCTATTTATGCATCCCAGCCCACTACTCTACCAAGTGCGTTTAGCACTATGCCGCTGCAAGACCCGACTTGGCACATGGATACAGGTGCCTCTTCTCATTTAAATTCTAGTACTAGTAATTTAAGTACCATTTTTAATCAACGTTTATTCCCATCTATACATGTTGGTGACGGTAATTCCATTCCCGTTACTAACACCGGCCATAGCATTATTCCTTCTCTTCATCGCCCACTTCATCTTCACAATGTTCTAGTTACCCCAATATAATTAAAAATCTCATTTCTATTCGTCAGTTTACTAGAGATAATAATTGTACTATCGAATTTGACGCGTTTGGTTTTTCTGTGAAGGATTTCCTGACTCGCCACATCCTCCTTCGATGTGACAGCTCGGGCGATCTCTATCCAGTGACCAAACCGTCAACTTCACCTACTGCTTTTCTCTCCATAAGTGCTTCCACGTGGCATCAACGCCTCGGTCATCCGGGTGATGAAGTGCTACGTTCCCTTGTTTCTCGCCGTTTTATTTCATGTAACAAAGAAAAGGCTCCACATCTTTGTCATGCTTGCCAACTTGGCAAACATGTGAAGCTTCCTTTTCATAGTTCGGATTCTATTGTTGAAAATTATTTTGATATCATTCATTCGGATTTATGGACATCTCCTATTGTTAGTTCTAGTAGTTTTAAATACTATGTCTTATTTCATGATCATTTCTCTCATTATCTATGGATCTATCCTCTTCGTTCCAAATCTGACATGTTTGATAAATTTTTTCATTTCCGTACTTATGTTAAAAATCAATTTAAATGCGAAATAAAAAGCTTTCAATGTGATCATGGTGGTGAGTTCGATAATAACCGACTCCACACCCTTTTTGCCAAAAATGGCATTCAACTAAGATTCTCTTGCCCAAAAACCTCCCAACAAAATGGCAAGGCGGAACGAATGATACGCACAATCAATAATATCATTCGTACTCTTCTATTTCAAGCACATCTACCCCTCACCTTTTGGGTCGAGGCTCTTCACATGGCGACCTATCTACTAAACCTTCTTCCATCTACCGCAATCAACAACGAAGTCCCTTTTACACTCCTTTTTAACAAACAACCTGATTACTCCCGTTTATGAATATTTAGGTGTCTATGCTACCCTCACATTCACTCCTCCCACAAACTTGCCCCACGTGCCACTCCATGCATTTTTTAGGCTATCCCGCCTACCATCGTGGTTTTTGATGTCTAGACCTCAAAATGAACAAAATCATTTTGTCTAGGCATGCCACCTTTGACGAAACTTAATTTCCTTACTGATTCATGCCACCCTCCTCCCCACCCCATCATCACTCCTCTTACACATTCCTCGATACCCGCACCTTCCCTCTCCTTAACCTCATGTGCATTGGTTTCTACTCCACTCTTCAATAATGTCCCTACCGAAACCATTACTGTGCAGCCTAATTTCCCTACTCCCCACGGCCCAACTCCACACCAATCCACTACCATCCCTACACTAGCCCGCATCCATCACCAAGGCCCAACATCACCAGCCCCACTTCAACTAAATACGCCACCAGCCCATCAACAAAACATGCCAGCCCATCTTCACCAACTAAACACGAACAACCCAATACCGACCCAATTTCACTAACAGCTCAACGACCAGCCCTCTCCACAACCCATATATGAACAACCCCGCACTCATCCCATGATCACACGGTCGCAATTAGGCATTGTCAAACCTATCGATCGCTTGTCTCTAAACACTTTTTCTATTTCTCCTATTCCAAAAAATCCGTCTGACGCTTTAAAAGATTCTCAATGGCGTACTGATATGTATGATGAGTATAATGCATTAGTTAAAAATGACACTTGGACTCTTGTACCAAGGCCCACATATGTTAATATGGTTCGCTCTATGTGGTTATTTAAGCATAAATTTCATGTTGACGGGACTTTGAGCCGCTATAAGGCTTGTTTGGTTGCTAACGGTGGCAGTCAGCAGTTGATTTTAATGAGACATTTAGTTCGGTCGTTAAAACGGCCACTATCCGCATGGTCCTTAGCCTTGATGTGTCTCGTCAGTGGCCCATACACCAACTTGATGTTAAGAATGCTTTTCTTAACGGTGACTTATCTGAGACTGTATACATGCATCAGCCCTTGGTTTTGTAAACTCTCGGTATCCTCATCGTGTTTGACTTTTACAGAGATCTTTGTATGGACTAAAACAAGCACCTCGTGCTTGGTTTCAACGTTTTGCAGGTTATGTCACACAGGCTGGGTTTTATCATAGTCGATGTGATTCTTCTTTGTTTATCTATAGACAGGGTTCTCAGGTCGCTTATTTATGTGGATGACATTATTCTCATAACCTCTTCTTCAGTCCTGCTACAACATATTATAGATTCTTTACATAATGAGTTTCATAATGAGTTTGACATGTCTGATCTCGGGGGAGCTTAATTACTTTTTGGGTATTCTTACTAACGTTCTCCTAACAGGTTTGTTTTTATCTTCGAAAAAAAGTAGCTTCTAGCTCCTTAACCATGCTTACATGGTTAATTGTAACTCGTCCCATACACCAGTTGATACAGAGTCCAAACTGGGTTCGGAAGGTGTCCCTGTTCAGGATCCTACTTTATATCGTAGTCTTGCAGAGGGGCTACAGTATCTAACATTTACATGTCCAGATTTGTCTTATGTTGTTCAGCATATTTGCCTTTATATGCATGATCCGAGGGAGCCGCACTTTGTTGCACTCAAACGTATTTTGCAATATGTTTGAGGGACTGTGGACTTTGGTCTCCAGTTGTACGTTTCCGCTATATTCCTCTGGTTTGTTATAAGATGCTGATTGGGCAGCTGCCCATACACACGCAGATCTACTTTAGGTTATTATGACTTACTGGGTATAATCCTTGTCTTTGGTCATTACATGTCAACACACTCTTTCTCGCTTCAGTGTCGAAGCTGATAATCTTGGTGTTGCTACCGTTGTCGCAAAAATAGTCTGGCTTCGCAACCTTCTTCATGAGCTACACTCTCCAATATGTACATACACTTATACTATTTATTTTAGTTACTTCATAGATTACTTGTTGAAATATTAACTTTGTTGTTAAAATGGTTTATTATAAACTTAAACTAGTAAAGTTGTATATTTTGTTCATGTTCTTAATTTTATGTTTATTATTGATAAATTGGTGGAAAGGACTAGGTTAGTATGGAGTTGTTGTTGTGATGAATATTTGATGAAAATTTGATGAAAAGGATTAGGCTAGTATGGAGTTGCAATTTGTGGGTGAAAAATAGTGATAGAATAGAAAGTAAATAGTTGTTGTCCAGATTTTCTTTTAATATTTTCATACAGTAAATCTTGACTTGAATAGCTGAGGCCTTGAAAATTAGATAGTAGACTTAAATATGAACGCATGGATATAAATTTCTTGAAAAACGGACTTAAAACGAACGAGATATGGCCAAATGAAGTTTAGTAATTTTTCCGGAAAAACTGTTTTTATAAGCAATCTGTCCGGTTTCTAAAATCGTATTTTTGACCCGTTTCGGGTCCGATTCGGGTGAAACTCATAAAAGAACTTGTAGATCATGATTTTTCCTTGAAACCTCGCTTTCGATCATCCCGTGAATCCTTATAACGAAGGAGATACGCCATTTTAAAAACGAACTATTTTTGGAAATATAATAAAGTTCCTGCATGGATTTTTACTAAATAAGTGAGCTGTTTGAATCATAAATTATAGTTTTCGGGCATTTTCGAGTCTGTTTGAGCTATAAAATCTTTAAGAAATATTATATTATGATTTATATATTTTTCATACGCGTCGGAAACTTTTAAAAATAATAATAAGCAAGCGAGATAAATATATTTAAGTTGGCTATTAGAAAATACTTACAAATATATATACTTAAATAATAAGTGGCGGACTTGATGTAAATATTATTTTGACTTATAAAACTAAAACGCAAACTATTAGGTGGTGATATAATGTTATAAAAATATATTTGCAACATTTCATTACATGTGCACTATCTTAAGACGACCCATTATTTATTAGGTTGCTTTCGGGACTTATCGTAACGTCCTACTTACTTGATTTTTCCCAAAATCACTACTTTCTCTTAAGGTGAATTTATAGCCACGCTTTAACTTGTTTTATAACTACTTTACAAATATCGGGGTGAGATACATTTCTTGTTTTTACTTTTGGACGCAAGTACCTTTCTTTTTAAATGATTATGGATTAGCTTAAGTAGCGATAATCCACTATGCCCAAATTATCATGAACCGTTAATTACTTTGTGTAAGCGTGAGTGTTATATATAGATCTATATAAGATTGACATCCCCGTTCGGGTAAGTTAAGCGCTTACTAGTTTCGAAGGACCGAACTAACGAACGTATACCATGTAGGACTTAGGGTGTTGCGGATTGAACACCTACTCGGGTACTTTAATTGCATTAAATTGTAAACATACTTTTTTGTAGCTTCGGTGTCATGAGCTTAGTGCAATCGTGATTACTTTTTAGTATTTCGTATAATAGTCATGCCTTACTAAATCTTGCGGTCCACTCTTACTATAAACTTAAACCTATGAACTCACCAACTTTATGTTGACATTTTTAAGCATGTATTTCTCAGGCGCTTAACTTGTTATGGCGTATTTTCAAGTGCATTGGGTCTCCATTAATTCAAGATAGTATTTTCATGAATTTCACTTGTACTACTTATTCCTCGTTGTATTTTAAACAATTATTTTCAATTGATGCAAACATGGGACAGCTTGTTTTAACTTATTTCTTTTAATAAAACAATGAGGTTATCTTTTAAACGACTCAGGTAGAGGTCGTTCCCTATTACCTTGTGCTTATGTATTATGAAGTAATGCCCTCGGTTACCTTTACACTGCAACATATTTTGGGGGTGTTACATTAAGTCAAGAAAGATTCGAGAAAAGCAAAAAGAGTATTGTAGAGTTTGTATCGTTATTTGTTTCTCGAGTCTTTGCTTAGCAACGCCTTTTTTTGGGTAAAGGGTTTCCCCGGTAAATGTATTACACCAAAAAGCATTTAAGTACAAAATATGTAGGTGAAATCTTACACCCCAGCCCGTTACATAGGCAACGACATGAGATTGACAAAACCAAGCTCATGAACAAGCTTCAGAAAGCTACTAACCAAAACACTAAATAAAAATTACATAACCATTCTTATTACTACCAAAGAAAGAAGTAAAAACAAACTTTCTTAACAAAACCATAGATATGGCAACCAAGGCTCCTGAAAAAGATGTCTCGTCAAGAGAGGCGTATAATATCATAGAACATGCAATTTCTTTCAGCAGCGTCTTTCAAATAGCCTTCGTGGCTAGTTTCCATAGCCTTCCCGGCTAACTTCCTTAAAACGGACCAAGAGTTACACCTGCAGGAAATAATAGGCAATGACATACATCCATAAGTCCAACCTTATTTACCCAGCAAGTCTTATGCATTCAGTGTGAGCATGAAGGTCACACCCCTACTAGCAACTCACGAAACCACCATGGGTTGCTTAGCAACACCTTGTATATACATGTAATTACTTAGATAATTAACATGCCATCGGTAACAATCATCTCTTGAGGAAAATCATGTGAGTTGTGTGTATGTAATCTTTAAGTACTAGTGAATAAGACTATTTGCAAGCGTATGGAAAATCATCTCTTGAGGAACAACAATAAGTGAAACACATAGCCCATTAAACACTTGAGAAATGAGTGATTATCCTTGTAAGGGCTTTTAATTATATGTTGCATTATCTTCAAATAGACTATCATTCACTATTAGTTGCATATGATAGATATGATATGTGTGCTTGTTATGTGCTTTGAAGATTCATATGCTTAAAATGATTATAGTTAAATTATTTTTGAAGTCTTCCTCATGATGAGTAAAAGTAAGTTGGAGAGGTTTGATAGATGCTTTTTGTATATACGTTTATCATGGTTAACTTGCGTATAATTGCGCCTATTTCAACTTAAGAATTAGTACTTCAAAGAGTTTTTATGTATTTAACAGGATGGAACAAATATGTGGTAAAATGATCAAGAATTATATCAAAATAACTTAAGGGAAAGATTTGAACGTTGTTGCATTGTTTTGGTCATAACTTTTTCATCCAAGCTCTGTTTAGATGATTCAAAAGGTAAAAAAACTAAATCTCCACAGTTTACTAATTAGTTGATGGATAACCCGATGATTACTCGTTGATATATATCTGCTAAAAATCCAACGCATGACAAGGAGTTTTTATGTGGCCATGGTAGTTTAAAAAGGGATTTAACAAAGTATGTACTTTGAAAAGTATCTATCTATCTTTTTTTCTTCAATAAAACACAGTTTTTGTACAGGTCTCAAAAGCAGCTGCAATTAAAACGCAATTAAAACGCTGATGTGTCTTGATGCTCATCACATAGATATTTTAGTAAAGTACAATCCCTTAAAATCAACTCTTATTCCTACTTTGAAACGCCTAATACATTCTCTAATTAATATCATATATTCTCTCTCATTAATTATTCAAACAATCAGCCCTAAAATAACTATTATCACAAACAAATCCAGAAAAACAATCATCCTTAAAATTAAACTCTTCAAATTAATTGATGATAATCACTAACTTCTACACAAATCGTGCGTTTTTTAAACAGTTTGACTTTTCGTCTCATTAATTTACAATGATTCGATTTAAATATATGAATGCTACACTTATTTTAGGTAAAGTGTTTTTCTTGATTGAAAATTTTAAAATCGTTTCTATGAATACATTATTCTGCTTTTCTTAATTTTAAAAACCTCTGGAAAAGCACAGTCATTCGTATATCACACTAATGGCTAGGTTTGACAGTGGTTTCATCTCAGACCTAACTGTCGTACGAGATAATATCATCTTACGCGTTCGTTTCCTTAGGGTTTGGATGCAACCATTGCGCAGTAACCCAATTGTTATCAACATGAAACTGGTCATAATGGACGAGCAGGTATGACAAACATAATTATATATGTGTTTTGATTATTAATTTAATATATGTTTTGATTATTAATTGTCTACTTAATCTGAGTATCTGTATTTATTTTTTTCTTACAGGTTGCGAAAATGCACATTACGGTTAGAATGAAACTGGTCCCTATGTTCAAAGTCATTGATAGGGTAAAAGTCAAAAAATACCCACGAACTTTCAAAAATGTCCCGACATCACCAACGAACTAAATTCCGTCCTACCTATACCAACGAACTTTCATATATTGTTTTGATATCACCAATATCATACATTTTTACCGCCACCGTGGCAGTTACCATCCAGCTGGCACCGGTTTTTTTTAATTTAGTTAACACAAATCAATGCCACATGGGATTTCCACCCAAACTAGAAAGTCAACTATTTCCATTAACTGGTATTCTTCTACGTTGAATCAACCTACCTGCTGAATCATCATCATCATCAACAAAACTTCCGTTCATCTCTCAACTCCCACACCATCAACCTCCAGCTTTTTTCATCACAACATCGCCAATTCCGATCCATTTAAATAACAAATGTGCCAACTTCCATTCATCTCTCAACTCCCCTAAAAACCCAGATCCAAGAACATCAAACCCATATCCAAGAACATCAACAACACTAGATCTTAAAAACCTAAGAACACAAGAACATCAACAACACCAGATCCAAAAAGGTTCAAGTATGTTATAACAGATTTGGGTTTTGTTTCAGCTTCTCGGGCCATGTTAACAATCGGCTCAGACGACTTTAATGTCGGGTCATCAGTTATATAGACTTGAAGCCCGAGCTCACCTCTTACACGGGAAAAAATTCCATGTTTCTTCTAAGGAAGTGCACAGACCACCAACATCTGAATATGGAACAAACTAACTATCGTTCTTTTTCCTTAACTATTCAATTAAGTTTAATTACAAATCTATAATGTCCAATGTGACTCTCCAACGAGATCCCTCGAGTCCAATGGGAGAGCTATTGTTATATGTGTGTTATGATCTTTGATTCCGGTTAGCACTTCTTATTATATTCGGACAACCTCTTCGGTTGAAGACGGTTCAAGAACAACTTTGGTACTTTATTTCAGGTTGAGGACGGACTTCAGATCGGTCTCGATCACGTCATACACAAAGCCATAATATGTTCGTTGTACAAGAATATGTAGTTGTTCGCTTTTGAAATTTTCTTGATACAAGATCTGTTGTATGTATCAAGCTTCATTAGATGAATTCATCTGGTGGTAAAGAGAAAGTAAACATTGTTTATATCGGGTTGTGTGAGGTTTATTGGTGGATATAAAGACACGGTGGAAAGATATTAGGCCACGATGGAATACTCAATTAACAATTTTTGCAAAAATATATATATATATATATGACGTGGATATTTAGCCGGTCATATTGTCACAAAACAAACAAGTTCGTTGGTGTAGGTAGGACGAAATTTAGTTCGTTGGTAATGTCGGGACATTTTGGAAAGTTCGTGGGTATTTTTCGACTTTTACCCTCATTGATATTTAGAAGTAGTTTCATCTTTGTTTAATTTCAAACTCATCATCATGCATGACAAGGTATATTCATTGTTATTTCTGTGTTCAATCTATGCATACTATATTTCTGTGATCTAGGATCATCATCCCTGATGTAGAAAATTATTGGTTATACAGTTACAGTTGTTTCATTAGTAATTTGTGAGTGTTAATTTAACATAAATTATTTTTTTAATGTTCATCTTTCGGATGTACTAATTAACAAAGATCTTGTCATTCCATGTTTCAAGTGTCCTTGATAAGTAAGTTCAGACGACCTTATTGTGTTAGTGATAAATTGTTACATTTACACTCTCTTATACATTGAAGCTACCTTTTTCATTTCTAATTAATCTCAGTTATTTTAATTATTTTTTAGGAATACTTGACAGTTTTATGATTCAACCGGTATGAAAAAGAGGAGTATGCACATATACTTTATAGTTATTATTTCCTAATACTTCAAGTTAACATAATGTATCAAACTAATAGGATGCTATAATAACTTTCGCTCAAGTTTACATTGTCAACTCAAACTCGGTAAATGTTAATCACTTGTTAAGCATCTAAATTTATTTAACCTTGCCGTAATATGAATACTATAATAGTATCCAATATTATTTTATCATTTTTTATCTCAACAGTTGTCGTACAAAGCTTCGATATGTTAGTTTAATGCGACATATTAACAGTAAATAAAAGCCAAATTAGAATTTTCTAATTGTGTTTGGGTCAACAACCATTTGATCAATCATATTAGTCATCCTACATTCCTACTCAGCCTTTAATTTATGAGTATTTGTAAAGGGTTTAATCTTAAGATTCATTTACTGTAATTTTTAATTAAGTCTCCAAATGCATTTCTATAATATTCTTCTAATTATCCTCATATTTTAATTATTAGAGCATTTGCAATGGTCGTTAATGAAAAGATTAAGAAAAAAATGAAGACCTATCAGTTTTCTTATGTTTTCTTATTCTTTTTTTTCTAACAGATTTACATCACCTTAGTCGGTGGAGACAATTGCTTGGTATGATCCAATATGTTCTTATTTATTTTTTTTTCATTCAATTTGCCGAAATAGTTTCTTGATATTATTTCTAAATAAAACTTATGAAATACATTTATTGATTGATTTGTGAGTAGTTGTAGTTTTCTTTATAGGTAGGTCATTTGCGAATAGTTTTTTTAATAACTCATTTGTTCATATCTCATCACACAGAAGTAGTATATCGTGTGCGTGGGCTATGGCTGAAATATGCAACATTTTATTTACGAGTGTCAGCGTATCGCTACTGGTAAATTTGCGAAGAGTTTTTTTAATACTCCCTCCGTTCCAAAATTATTGTCCCCCGACAAAAAACACACAGTTTAAGAAAAGTGCATTTATTATTGTTTTCTCTTTCTTACTTTTTGACAGAATGACAGTTTTACCCTTAACTAATTAATTAAAGTCTTCTTTCAAGTTTGTAATTATAATTTTAAACAAGGGTAATATAGTAAACTTGATCAAACTTCCCTATCTATTTTTAGTAGTGGACAATTAAATTAAGACATCCCAAAAGGAAAATGTGGACAATAAAAATGGGACGGAGGGAGTATATCATTTGTTCATATCTCATATAGAACACATAAATAGTATATCGTGTGTGTGGGCTATGGCTGTAACATACAACATTAAATTTACGAGTGTAACAATGTCGCGTATCGCTACGAGTTTTGTATGTTTTGTTTATCCGGTAAAGTCAAATACAATAAATCGAAATATTATTTTAGTTGTAATTAAGCTTATAAATCTGTATATTTTGAATTTAATTTATTTGTTTAGTTTGAGTTACACTTATATAGTTTGAGTTATTGCACCGAATCTAATAGACCGGCTTGAAAAATGTGTTTGGATATTACCAGCCAAGTAGCTCAAGTATATGAGCTTCTTCGAGCTCAAATAAGCCAAATTTCATAAATCTCTTTGTATTAACTTTCACTAGTACAAAAAGTGGATTTGGTCACACATGGGCAAAATGAAACGGCCACACATTCACATATTTATGTGATCA
>BQNB010078412.1:2321-30558 GCA_026074375.1 Tanacetum coccineum
CCTATTGGACCTATATTAGGCCGAACACAACCCAAACGAACCCACGAACGGAAACAATGGGCCAAGCCCATGTTGGAAGCCCAAAATGAAAGCGAATAAGCTCTATGTGCTTATTAAATAAGCCATAAGCCCGAAAATAAGCACTTAGATAACAAGAAAAATTACCACAACAACCATTATTTTTAAACTCAAAACCCTTATTATTTTGTTCATATAACACGCGAATAAACACCCCTTTTTAAGCATCAAGACTTAATCTTTTTGGCGATCAACTTGTACAACTAGCATTAGCATACCATAAGAAGCTTAGAAGTACAATAAAATTTAAGTTTTGGAAAAACTTACAAAATGATGAGCTTGGTTTGAGTTTTGGAAGCGAAAAAGATGACTCAAAAACCTTATGAAATAACTTGTGTTCAACCAATAACAACCCACTATCAATTCTTATAACCCCTCTCTTGATAAATCTTCAAAAATCAAAAGTATATGTGTGTGTGTGTGTGTGTGTGTGTGCTCGTTGAAACCACAAGAAAGGAAGGAAAGGATATTTATTGTTTTCAAATTTTTAGAAGGTGCATGTATGTGAAAATGAGGTGAATGGAAGCATAAATGTGTACAAAGGGTGGAAAACTTAGCTAAAATTTAGCCTTGTTGTTCCCTTTGCTTACACACGTCTACAAGGAATCCAAGGGAAGGTTTCGGGTCTCTCTTTTTGTGTCGGGATCACTTAAAAGCTACATTTTCTATCTTTAAAACGCCAACCGAACTTTGTTAATATTTTCATTCCGTTAAAAATCATTTTTCCATAAACCTGGGTTATTCACATGACACCTATCACGTTAGATTGCTCAAAAATCCATTTTGAGCCGTTACCAGCCGACTCCAAACCGAAAATACGAAATTTTTAACAAAACTTGATCGAACCTTGCTCATCACTTTAAAAACACTTTCAACCTCAAAATAGGTTTTGACAACTCGCATTTGCCCAAAATTTCACCTTTTCACGACTGCTACAGTTAGTTACCGAAATCCACGGAAACAACCATTTTCAAATAAACATTAAATCTCACACTCACGATTTACACTTTTAATCAATGTTACTTCAAAATTATGAATTTATTAAATCAATAAACCCGTTAACACATTCCCAACCTCATAAACCTTCACACTTAATTAAATCGTCGTGCCGGTACGCGCTGCGTGACGAGTTTTCACAATCGCAGGAAAACTTCCTGGAAAGTACAGAAAACCTCAAAACCACACTAAAACAGAAAAACGAATCAAAAGAGATTCATTTACGAACTCAATACTCCATCAAACTCCCGGTTAAACCGAAACCGTTTTTACGCAAATTAGTCAACATAAGTCAACTTTTTAGCTTCCATCAGGAAAACTAACAAGATCGAAAGACTTCAAAAATACAAAACCATAATATTTTATAATACTTAACCCTAGGCAGATTACCAGTTATCACATGTCTCGAATATATTTTTCCAATAAATAAAACTATCGCTTTCAAAGAGTGGTGGTCTTTGCATAGATTGCCCTTCTAGATATTTGTCAGAATCCATAGATCGATCCAAGCTTTAAAATACAGTATATTTTAAAAATCTTGAGTGACCTTGCTCCTGATACCAATTGTGGAAACTAGAAGGGGGGGTTGAATAGTTTACACGTTTGTTTTACGGTTTAAAAGTTTACTTTCAAAAATGTATAGATCCGAGTTATATGTTCAATCAAATCACAATATGAACAAGCAATAACTATCTAAACGAAAACTAAATAACAACAATAATAATGTAAAGAGATAAGGAAAGAAACAACCAAACCAAGACACCAAGATTTTATAGTGGTTCGGCTACGAAGCACCTCTTCGCCCTACTCCACTCCCCGAGTATCCGACTCGAGATTTCACTATGTCAACAAGCTCTCTTTAGGCGGAGAAAACCGTTTACACGTCGCTTACGTTATTTTCCGACACTAAGCTAAATGTCGAGTCCTAATCTTAGCTAGAACCAATCTACCACTTCACAAGATATACACACTCACAAGATCTACACTATCGGATCTACATAATATCTGAATCACACAAATACACAAGATAAATACAATAGAGGTTTGGTACTTAGAAGAAAAGAGGAGAGATCACTAATTAACACTTCGTTTCTTGACGAATACGAGTGTTCTTCTCTTGCACTTGAATGAGAGGGAAGATATGAGAAGAAGAGATTAGATCACTTGAAACAAGATCTAAGTATGTTAGTGATCAAGAGTTTTAGTGAGAGAAAGAAGGTTTAGAGAGAGAAAAAAAGACTGAAAAATTTCGTGCAAAGAGGAATATTTTTCTGCTGGGAATGGAGCAATATTTATAGGCAGAGAATCCCAACGGTCATCTGGTGGCGGTCCCTTATATATAAGGGGGCCGCCAGGCCTATAAGGGGGCCGCCACTAGACTCCACTCCCTTTTTTTGGTTAAAGTTGTATCTGTTATGGAACCTTCCATTTTGGGGGGAAAATTTGAATTTCAAATTTTCAGTTTTCAATAAAAATTTTCTTTAATTTAGAAAATATTTTGTAAATGTATTTTTGAGAAAATACTTTTGTAGAATTAAAAGTGAGGATTAAGAGAAAAATATTTTCTTGATCACTAATCATGCTTAATTATTTTGTTTGTTCATACCTTAAGTGATCACTAATCTTAGAAATGGAATTTTACATTTGATAATTTGTAAACGTTTATTTTTATTGTAAACGTTTTTACATTTTGTTATTATCAAAACGTTGAGAGGTCGAAAAATATAAATAACGTTTTTAGACATTATTTGTATTAACAATCTCCCCCTTTTTGATGATGACAAAATATAAAATCATTTTAAATAAAATTAAAGATGTCAAATTATTAAATGAGTTATGTTCCATTTCTCCCCCTTTTTGTCGAATTCAAAAAGAATGATCGTCGAGTTGTCGAAGGAAGAAAGAAATCGACGATATCAAGACTCCCCCTTGATGTATGCTCCCCCTTGTTCGGGGCACCAAGGGATCGATCTTACGAAAATTGTGTGCTACAAAACAAGGTTAGAAGTACAAGTGCAAGACAAATATCTTTCAAGTTAACACATTGTATTCAATTTAACAAAAGAAGAGTTTCATTCAACCAACAAGAAACTCATACACTAGCACATCCAACTAATACATTCAACATAAAATAAAACTAGAGCTAATACAAGATAAAGAGAAATAATACTGCATAAGACTTAAATGATGCATGATTCATAAAAAATGACTTTTTGAGCAAAAGGTTTGGGGTGAAACGTTTATGAAAACATTTAGATATTTTTCAAGGTGGAGGTGGAAAGTGTGAGGTGATTGCGGTAGTGAGAAAATATTCAAGATGAGCAAACATGATGTTCATCTCATCTCTTAGGGTGAAGAAAAGGTTTCGGTTGTGAGAACAACATATGCAAGTTGACCCATGATAGTCATGATAGTTGTAGAAAAGAGGATGGCCCATGATAGGTGGTTGAGGTTGTGGTGGTGATGTAGTGTCATGAGTGTGATCAAGAGGAGTGATTGGGGACAAAGAAAGTGTGATATCCAAGGAAGGATGACTTTGAAGTGGTTGAGGATTTAAAGGTCTAGGAGGAACATCCGAAATGTTGTCAAGCAAAGGGTTCAAGTGAGGAGGAGAATTTGGTTCATGTGAAGATGGTGGTGAAATTTGAAGTTTTGAGTGAAAGGAAGAAGATGTGTTCTCTTGACTTGATGATGTTTGATTAGTGGATGTGGTTTTTGATGGTGCATTTGGAGGAGTTGGAGATGAAGAAGTTGTTGTAGGAGAAGGTGTGGTGGTGATATCTTCATCACTAGATATGTTGACAAATATTTGTCTAGGAGGGATTATGGTGAGTTTAATTTTCTTGGAAGAGTTAGACGAGGAAGAATTTGTAGAATTCATGGTAGAATGAGGTGAAGGAAAATGTGAGTGATGAAGGGATAGAGAAAATTTCATGATTTAAGGTGGAAGAGATGGATTGAAGAAGTAAGGCATAGGGTTTGAAGTTTTAGATTCCAAAAAGTGTTTGTCAAAATGCAGAAATTATAGTTAGGCCTAGATGGGATAGTGGTCAACTGCACAGAAATTCAGGGGGTCACAATAGAAGAATCCGTGACCTCTGATGGTGGTCCCTTAATTACCCGGCGGTCTCATATATATTAGGGGGCCGCCCAGTATTTTAGGGGGCCTTTTTCTGGAGACAAAAAACTTTTTCCAGAATTTCCTGATATGCTTGTAGTTAGAAATTTCTAAAATTCTCTTTTTCAGTCAATCCTATTTCATCATGAATCATCTAATACATATTATCCAACTTCACAATATCAACTATCTTGAGTTCTATGAGGGGAGCATATGTAGGCAAATTTTATCAAAAGATAAGCATGCATAATATCATATATATAGCAAAGAGTCTATCGAGGTGCATGCAAGCATTGGTTTAGGATGATAAAATCAAAAGATCATCCATGGCAAGCTAAGTTGCCCATACTAAGTACTAAGTTACTAATGAGTAGCACAAGATTAAACACCTAAGCATAATAGATTAGTTAATAATATAGATAATAATGTCATAAGACAATTTCCATTATTGCTCACTTCTTCATGTTTCTCCATAATATTCTAAGACTTTTTCTGATTGACCTTACTCCACCACGTTGCTCATCTCGTAATTGTACTTGACGGTTGATGATTTCAGTTTGGCGGGTGTAAAATGGTTCAATGTAAGGTCAATGTTAGGTGGGTTTTGAAAGATTCGAGGAACTTGATTGGTTAAAGAGTTGACATAACGAATGGGGGAAGGAGTGCTTGCACGTGAGGTCCCTTCGTCATTCCCATCGTCATCATCATCGTTGAGATGAGATGAGGATGGTTGATCGAAAACGGAAGAAGAAGAAGTGGAATGACGACCTCTTCTCGTGCCACGATCTCTTCTGGGTTTTCGTTCTAGTTGAGCGGCAAGAGGAGTCATGACACGATCGTACAAGACATAGGACTTATTTTCCATTTTGGGATTTTCCCTAATGATGAATTTAAACAATCGAGTTAATAACATACCATAGGGTAGAATTAACCTCTTTTGTTTAGTAACCCACTCCATTCGTTTTGTCATGAAATAGGCAAGGTTGAATCTTTCGGAGTGTACGCCACAACAAAGCATATAACAAAGACATGCAGAAACATGATCCCGATTACCCCCAGACAAAATACATTTTTCCGGATAATTTCTTCTAAAGTTTTCAGGGTTGGCTCAATTTTACGAGTTAGAACTTGATATTCAAGAACATCAATCTCTTCCTCATGACGGATGCAACGCACTTGACCATCTCGATCAATTCGAAGAGACTAGAAGGAAGGTTGGTTTAATATAGACCATCCAAAGGGATACCATATGCCAACTCATTAAGTCTCCATCTATCGGTAAAGACACACGCACCTTCACAAGGTACATCAAGAATTAGAGCAAATTCTTTAAGAGAGTAAGAAAATAATTGAGTTTGAATAACAAACTCGATAAACATTTGACCTTCGTCGGAATAACTGACTCCGTATCATCATATATCTATTTTTTTTGAACTTTTCTTTTTAACCAACTAACTAGAAAGTTTTTACAAAAGAGGTCCCAAAATACATTTCAAAACATAAAGTTAAATGATAACAGGTTTGGACGTCCTCATGTCCAATGCCACTCCGTGCCATAGTACTATACTTTCTCAATTACCTGAGATAAACATGTTGAAAAAGGGTCACACACATTGAGAGAAATTCTCAGGTTTGAATTGTAAATAAAATCTAAGCAAAGTCATCATAAGTGGTAATAATTGCAACACATACAATTATCAGGAAAAACAGTATTATTGCCCTAAGCTCATGCAACCAAACATTAACATCCGAAGTCAATTTAACGACTTGAAGGAACAACTGTCCTTAAGGAAAGGTAACTTGCCAAAGTTATCCTTTGTTCTCAAATATAGTGCGTTTGGTTACCCGGCCCATAGTACGTACAACCAACGGGAGTCGTCACCCCCAATAGATATATCCACAATATTCATGTTCACAGAGGTATCGATCTTGGTTTATTCGCAGTACTAATGGTTCTTGGATTAAGAAATACTGGCAGTTGAAGCGCAAACTTAGCAAAATAAGCAGGATAGCATACAGTTGTAAAACACTTGTATTCATGATTTATAACATGTATCTCCCTACGAGATTTAGAAAATATGTAAAGGTAGGACTATGAACTCACCTTATCAAGGTAGTTGATTGATTTGAAATTTAATTCAAATGAGAGTAAACAGCCTCGTCACGCAACCTGGGGTAATATGTCAAGTCTTAGTTTGATTGTTGATATTACAAACTTTATTTCATAAAGTTTAACGGTTTTTGGTTTGATAACTTGTGAAAATATCGTATCACTGTTCGGGCTATCATAATCCAGAGGTCATGTAGTAAACGTTTGAGGAGCTAGGACACTTTAAATCGTAAATCCAGCAACTCGTCAAAACGTCTACTCAAATGAAACCCCTCACATGAAACTCCCTAGTAACGTGATACGTTATAGATTAAATGATAAGGTTTTATCTTTTTAAGTTTCTTCAAAAGCTAGCGGATGATAAATTATGTTAAATATATAACATAATTGATTTTATAGTGTTTCGATCGACGAATGATAACGACAAATGTGTCGGGTTTTAATAAAATCGAGTCTTATAATATTTAAATATATTTTTATAATTAATATAAAAATATTACATTTTATACCCTTGAGAATATGAAAATGACAATATATACCCTTGATATATATATATATATATATTTACAAAATTAACCCTTTAATTATATTTTTAAAACATTAAACCTTTAACTTTCAAGTATGACAAAACAACCCCTGAAGTTTAACTTTAGGATAATTACATTTTCAGCCCCTCTAGTTATATGTTTCAAGAATTTACAATATATACCCCTTTGCATGAAGACATTTGCGAATTAAGTCTAAAAACCATAATATTGATATTTTTGATTTAGAAATCAATTTTGCAGGTTATAGCTTATTACTATAAGCTAAAATAAGTAACTTTTATGAGCTTATAGCTTATGAAAAGAGCTTGTGAGCTTAAAAATCCAAAATGGGTTCGTTTGGTTTAAAATGATTAACCCGATGGGTTTAAGGCTTTAAGATTAGTTTTCAAGCTTATAGAAATGATAAATGAGCTTATTGAAATAGCTTATTATAACAGCTTATGGCTTATAGCTTGTTAGATACACGAAAAGAGCTTTTTAGGGTTTTTAGAGTGCGTTTGGTTTAGGAAAACCAAATGAGTAAGCTTTAGGGTTTAAAGGCTGATTTTATTAGATCATAAGGATGTATAGGAGCTGATGTATAATCTAAAACAATACAAGAGTTTTTAGAACAAGGTGAAGACTTATAAAAGCTTAAATGGGTCAAAATTGATGAAATGGGTCGAACACTTTAAGTTATGAATCAAAGACTCCTTTCTTCTTAAATCTTGGCTTCTACTTAGCTTAGACCTTCTTTCTTCTCTTATATGGAATGGCTAGAATATGATTTTAAGGTAGTATGAAGTTTTGATAGTGAATTGAAAGTGTAGGTATGTATGCGTGTATATATAGTGTAAAGAAAAGAGTATTGCCCAAGTTTACTTGGAGTGGTGACCAAGTTAAGTGGAGTGGTGGCCAAGGTGCTGTAGATTAGTGACCAAGTAATAGCTAGGGTGCAAGGAGGTGATTCATGGAGCTACTTGAGGTGCTTGAGGTGATAGGTTTTTATGTTAGAACTAGTTTTAGGTGTTTAGGGTTTTCGTCTAGGTTTAGGTAAGAATTAGGGTTTTGTTTAGGGTTTAGTTTCTTGGTTTAGAAGTTGTGCTTTAAGTGTTGTAACTTGTGTTAAAGTGGTGGTAAGAAATAAACATGATTTTGGAGGGAAAATGACATAGTATGAATCCTATGCATGTTTAAGTTGTACCTTGAGCTTTAGGGAGTTGTACATTGGTTTTGGAGGGAATTAATATTCAAAAGTTATGCATTGTACACTTGTACACATGCCTTGCAAGCTTGAACATTCACTTTATATGTAAACATTTCATATAATTAGGTTGTTGATATAAACGTTAACGTTTGAAATCCGTTTTGTAATAACATTTTAAAAATTACGTTAAATAGATAACGTATGATAAAATATAGTTTAAAACATATTGCTTGACATATTATAATGTTTACTGGCTATAAATGTTGATGAAATTGGCATAGGTAGGTTGCGTGAGCTCGTTTACTTAGGTTATGCAAGTTACGTTGCATAATAGGTGGAATAAAGCAAAAATATTCCCGTGAAAATGGTTTTACTTAATTTAATAAGTAGATATTACATTAATTACAATTGCATCTAATTTAATAGATGGATAATTACATTGATGAAAATTGTGGGTCGTTATAGACTCTATTTCCTTTAAGAATTCTCGTTGTACTTTCGCTTAAATTTCTGTTGTACCGAATGATTTCAAATTATTTATCAATTAATTTATCATAAAAATTTCGTCAACTTTACTTTAACTTTCTATTTAGCAGGCCAAATTATAACACTATTTTGATGAAAATGAGCAATGCATCGTTAGTCCTCAAATATACATAGCTTGATCACCTATGTATAATTCAGGAAGGACCATGCGCATGCTGAGAGTAGTCACCTTAAAACTTCTTGGCAAGAACCAATTTTCTATTTATATCAAGTTTTGTATGCGTATTCACAAAAAATATTTATCATGAGAAATCAAACTAATAATCATAATAACTGAGTAAAACTCTTACACCACCTTATTGTATAAAGTCAAAAAAAATGTTATAACTGATGCGTTAAGCCGAAGGTAACGAATAAGCCCACTAGAAATCGATCCATGGTCGCGACAATAAATATTAAACCAACGTCACTAATCTTGAACGATCAAGTTAAAGCAATTTAAAAGGAAATGCAGACGAGTTACTACGCATGGTAACATAATATTCGAAAGACATAAATAAAAATAACAAATAGATTTATTACCATAGCATCCGTTTATTATCTTAGAAATAAGATTACACAAGAACATAAAGGAAATACAAGTTTTATTACAACCCTCCCCTAGCAATAATATCTATTCCTTCCAAAGTAGATCTACACCAATGGAGAGGACGATGATCGGCGCGAGAATCGCTAGAAAAAAGGCAAGATACTGAAAATCTTCTTCTTATGGGAAGTAGGCAAGATAAATTCTGAGTGCTATCGCGCTCGCCATCGCCAAGAGTGTGATGACATGCAACATTTTGAGAGGTTTGGATAAGAAATGTAAGTGAAAGATTCAGTGTTGTATGGAGGAATGGAGGATAAAAATTTGGTATTTAAAGGGAGGAAGTAACCGTTGTGGTTACTATTCATAGTCGTTTCATCACTGTTCACGACCGTTGGGTTACTGTTCACGTATAAAAATAAAAATAAAAAAAATAAAAATAAAATAATAATAATATTTACCCACACCACTTCATTAACACCATCCCGGAAGACAACTCAAACTGAATTTCAGGACGAAATTCTTTTAACACGGGGAGACTGTAACAACTCACATTTTCACACCTTTTTTACATCAATGAACATTCAATTATTTATTTTAAACTTTTACGCGTTCACTTTAAACTTCCAACGTTTAGCTAAATCACGTAAACTAAAAATCAACATTCAATGTAAATGGACATCAAACAATTAAAAGTTTAAGTCAAACTAGCGTTATGTGATTATTTGGAGGATAATTATTAACTTTCCGTATTTTATTTTTATTGGTCACGTAAAGTGTTTACGTTTCATGATAAAATACATTTAGGCATTCACGGAACCACCAAAACCTATCTATACTCAACCAAATACCCACAATTATACCCAATACCCAAAATTACACAATTTCCTTATACTTATGTACATGTGTTCAGATATTGTGAAGAAGACAAGAGAAAATATCACAAAAATCTTTGCTAAAGTCTTGTACAAACCTAAACTCAATATACATAGTACATGACTAGTGTTTTGCTTATTTTCTTCCTTGATTTCCTCATATTGTACAACATAGTGTATTATGTATCTAGACTTAATACCAACTAGCTACAAGTAGTATAAATGAGAGCTAACTAGTTAGATAAATACACACACTCATTTACTTGCTAGAAAAACTCTCCTAATTCTCTCTTTGTCTCTTCAAACCCACGGCCAAACTCAAATCCCCTAAATAGTCCATACAAAATTTATTTAGCAAGCATACAAGTGATCTAAAAACATATCTAAGGTATTACAAGAAGGTTTAAAGGCTTGGTTTAGTGTTTAAAAGGGTTAAACAAGAAAGATACAATATTAGGGTTTCAAGTGAAATTAGGGTTTTCTTGATTTGGAAGGTTTTGTTGATAAGTTAGGGTTTAAATCTTGTTTCCCTTCATCATACTTCATTCTAAGGTCATCTAAAAACCCTACACTCTTTACATTTGTGATTTTATGTGTATATAATGTCTATGTAGTAAATCACCATCTAGAAAACATATTAACATATAAAATGGATTTTTACACTTGATCATAGTTTGAAATACTTTATCATATGCTATACTGAGGTTAAGAACTTGTTATCATGGATATTACTTGGACAAATGATGGACTAAGGGACTTGCAGCAAATTAACTAAGCTAAAAACTTATAAAAACAAGTTTTAAACACATTTTATGTAAAAATCATAAACATTATGTTTAATCTAGAAAATAAAGTATTTATTTTATGTTTTTATAAAATACTACATGTTACAAGGATCGTAGACATATAAAGAACTCAAAAAACCAAGCTATAACGAAGAAGTTATGCTATTTGCAAGTTTACGATAATTAATTATATAAAAAGTATTTTTATAAAAGTAATTTTATAAAAATAAACTAATGATCATCTCAGAGCTTTTTGGAAATTATCATACTTAGATAGAACTTTTTAATTACGAAGACGTGCTCGAAAGTATCACTAAAATCGGAGTTAAAACGAATAAGATACGACTTTTACGAGACTACGCTAATTAAATTTATAAAAATAATTTTATAAAAGTGCATGAATAGTAAAAGTACTGTTCAAAACGGACTTAAAACGTAATATTAAAATGTAATATTTTGATATACGAAAGCGTGGAAATAAAGAACGTAGAAAACGGACTTAAAACGAGAAAGATACGCACTATTTTATACTTGTGCACTATTTCCCGACGTGAATAGTGTTGGTTCGTTTTTAATAAAAAAATTACGAAATATTTTAGAATCACTTAAATAATAATTATACATGTTTTAAACTTTATAAATATTATTTTACAAAGGCGATTTAAATATTATCAAATACGGGGTTATTATTTATCAAACGCGATTTAAATATTATTTCACAAATACAATTAGATGGTGATGTAGCTATATGGAATTATATACGGTGTTAGTTATTCGAAGAACTTAGTACTGATACGACCTATAATTAATTAGGTTGCATTCGGAAACCCACATGACGTTTATTCATGCATCTGGTATAATTGTTATCTATTCACTCAAGGTGAGTTTATAGCCCCACGTTTTACTTGTTTCGCATATACTTTACAACTTTTGGGGTGAGAACATGCTTGTCACCAACTTCATTTACATGATTACTTTGAATTTATTACATGTGCATTTACAATTCGTTTTACAAACTGGTGTACATACTTAATTACTTATTTTAGGATGATATACATTGCTTGTTTCACTTTATTTTTGAAAACAATGACATTACTTTACTTTTACCCAAATGATTATGGATTAGCTTACGCGGATTGAACTGTTAATTACTCGGAGGGTAAGCGCGAATGTTATGAAATAGATCTATTCGGGTGTGACAGCTCCGTTCGGGTGATTAGCTATCACTAGACAAACAAACGTTATAGCATGTCAGAGCACCACATTTACATGAACATGAACACTTACGATGCCTTGAATAAAGTGGCATATATAGGAGTCTACGCAACAGTTTCATGAACTTAGAGTAATCATAATCATTGTTTTATACACACATGAATATTTACGTTGCCTTGAATAAAGTGGCAATACATACTTGAACAATGGTAGTCCAACTATACCTAACCTTTTGTGACTATTTGGGGATTTAAATGGTTATGCATACTTTACAACTCCTTGATTTCCAACATTAATACATACATTTTGGTGAACATATAAGCGTTGGAATAGTCATACCTACTTTATAAAACTTTGGTTCAACATTTATACTTACAAAAACCTATGAACTCACCAACTTTATGTTGACACTTTTTAAGCATGTTTTTCTCAGGTGAATTAGATGCTTGGCTTATATGATGTGCATTGGAGTTTAAATAATTCAAGATTTCTTTTCAAACGACACAGTTAAAGGCCGTTCTCTCTTGACTTGAGCAATGGTATTATGAAGTAACGCTCCCAGAAACATATTCTGTTGCGACCCATTTTTGGGGGTGTTACGCAGAAGTTCTCCAAAGGCACCGTTGATCCTACATTATTCATCAGGAGAGAAGGCAAAGACATCTTATTGGTACATATTTATGTCGATGATATTATATTTGCCTCTACTAAACCAGATCTTTGTGAATCATTTTCTAAAATCATGTGTTCAAAATTCAAGATGTCGATGATGGGCAAACTATCATTCTTTCTTGGACTACAAAATTCTCAAAGTCCTAGAGGCATCTTTTTAAACCAATCTAAATATGCTCTTGAATTATTTAAAAAATATAGTATGGAAACCTGCGACCCAGTAGATACTCCAATGGTAGAGAAATCCAAACTGGATGAAGATCCACAAGGGAAAGCCGTTGATCCTATACATTATCATGGAATGGTTCACACCCTTATGTATCTGACATCCAGTAGACCAGACCTTGTATTTGTTGTGTGCATGTGTGACCCGTATCAGGCAAAGCCTATCGAAAAGCACTTACATGCATTTAACCAAATCTTTTGATACATAAGAGGAGCCATTAATATGGGTCTATGGTATTCGAAGGATTCTTGCATTACTTTAATAGCTTTTGCAGATGCTGACCATGCTGGTTGCCAAGATACCAGAAGAAGTACATCTGGAAGTATGCAGCTACTGGGTGACAGATTAGCGAGTTGGTCATCAAAGAAACAGAAAAGCACAGCCATATCTAGTACAAAAGCTGAATACATCGCCCTATATGGATGTTGTGCTCAAATACTTTGGATGCGATCACAACTGACAGACTATGGCCTCATATTCAACAAGATACCTCTGTATTGTGATAATAAAAGTGCCATTGTTTTATGCTGCAACAACGTCCAACGCTCCTGATCAAAGCATATTGACATCATATATCACTTCATCAAGGAGCAAGTGGAGAATGAGGTGGTTGAGCTGTACTTTGTCAGAACGGATTATCAACTGGTAGATATTTTCACCAAAGCTTTTCCACGAGAAAGACTTGCATTTCTTCTTATCGACAAACTTGGGATGAAAAGCATGTCTCTTGAGAGTCTGAAACTTCTGGCAGAAGAAGAGGAAGAATAATGGTGGTAACTCTTCACATATCCTCTGTATCATATGTATATAAGAGAATATAAAAATCCAAAAAGGTTCTCTTTATATAAATTTTACAAAAAGAAAATACAAAAATATAAAACCTATAAAAAGAAAATAGAAAATTAAAAAATCAGAAAATATAAAAATATGGTGTTCATGACATGTCTTCTGAAAATCGATAACATTTACGGCCTTAGAAATGTCATTTAATAATGATACGAGGTTGTAAATGAAGTTCTAGCAGAAGTTCTAAACGCTTTTAAAACTTGTCATTGGCTTGCTATTATTTCAGATAGCAACCCGATCTTCAATCTAAAGGCATGTTTTTCGCCAAAAAGAAAACTTGACCTCTCAACGGAAATTAATTTTCTCGGGTATAAATTACTTCATATTCATACAAAGACTTGTGTATACTTTGCTACACAACCCGTGCTATCTAATCAAATAGGTGTACGTGTCAGCGCATTTATTTATGTAAAACGAAAGAAATCTTGTTTTTATTGGTGTTGTATTTCAAAAATAATTAAACATATCAGCTTCTCATCAGAAAAGATTTTAAAAGAATTTTCTATCACTCAAATAATATCTACAGCTCTTTAAATAGAAAACAGGACATTATTTGAGGGGGAGAAATAATCAAATTCTTTCAAAATTGATCTTTCAAAAATCATCTCGGAATAAAAGGAAAAAGTTTTAAACAATAACGGATCATCTTTTAAAGGGGAGCTACTATTATCTTAACTCAAAAAGGGCTTAAGATGTTATTGGATTTAACTTTTAGGGACTAAAAGAAAAAATTTAGGACTTAGATTTTAAGTTTGCATCTTTAGGGGCTAAATATGTCATTAATATAAATTGGTTAAACTTAAGGCTAAAGTTTATAAGGAAATAAAAGGTGTGTCAAAGAACGAGGACCATTTTTGTCATTTCTTGAAATTTAACCGGTTATACCTCTTTGTTTACACAATTCGCACACACAACTCTTATACACAAAACCAAATACACCTCTTTCTCTCGACACATTTCGCTAGCATCATACTCGAAATTCAAAACTTGTTTTCAAGGCAAAAGGTACACTACTACTCGTTCATAATTCCTTCCTCATCACTTTGATAAAAAGAATTAGTTTAAAACTCCTTTTATCACTCAAAAATCAATAAAATTTGATTTAGGGTTCATAAATTAAAAGTTCAGGTTTCTTCAAATTAGACGAGGGTTTTTTTTTGTTAGGTTGCCTAAAACACTCGTTCGAAATAGTTTTTGATTTAACACATCCATTTGTGAGTTTGGTCGATTCTTTTGTTTGAATATTGCGAAACATATTGTCACAGCGTGTTTGGTTGTGGGTTTATGTGTTATATCTTTGTCATTACTCCTTTATTCCCTTGAATGTCGTTGTTTGTGGCTTAGGATCTCTTTTTCTTGGAAAAGTTTATGTCTTGGCTCAAAAAACCATTTCTTGGTGTAAAGGTTGCTATTGTAACATGCTATGTGTGTTTGTTAACTGTTATATGTCCTTATGTGATCTATTTGAGCCTCCTATATGTCCCTTAGTTAATGACCAATATGTTTCTACTTTGAATCTTTGCGTATGAACAATTTCTAGCACTAAAGGTTGCTTAAAATCTTGTGGTATTGATTCAGTGATGCTCCTGATTGATTTTGTTTTATATGAGATGAAAGTCTTTAAGGTTTTTGATTGGTAAAACCTTAGTTAAGAATGATTGATGCATGCGAAATATGTTAGGCATGAACCAAGCGAAACATGTTAGGAATACTGTGTGCGAAATATGTATGCCTTTGTCTGTGCGAAACATGTTTTCTACATATTCCTTGTGAAATATGTTTTGTATGTCTGTGCGAAATATGTTTTTTTATGTCTGTGTAAAATATTTTTTGTATGTCTGTGCGAAATATGTTTTGTATGTATGTATGAAATATGTCATTCTATGCGAAACATGTTTACTACATATTCCTTGTAAAACATGACAGGGTACATAAACCAAGCAAAATATGACATTTTATGAAAAGAAACCCTGCCCAAATTTTTCTAAAATTTGTGTAAAACTTGTTTATTATGTCTTATTACATCTTTGTCATAATTGAATGTGTAGTATTTGCCCTCTGATTGAATGTTTGTCTTAAGTTCTCTTGTACTTGTCTAGTTGACTTCATCAGTTGACTTTGACTTTTGACCTTAGTTGACTGAATTCTTAGAGTGTATTAATACAGACATGTTTGCATGAAACCTAATAATAACATATTCCTAAATATATCAAATCATCAAGGATAACCAAATTAGTCAGTAAAATATATATGTTGTGTATATAAATTGTATTGGTTAATTCTTAAACAGAATCATAAATCCACAAGAAACTCAACAAGTGAATGCTCGTGATGAGAAATGGGTTCCATCTACTGAAAGGGTCAAGATAAGCCCTACCAATGTTAAACTGGAAACCACTGTGCATCAGAATAAAGAAATATTTCAAGTTATCATTGATCTGATCAAGAACTCCATGTGATTCAAGGCATTCACTATCTCTGCAGAAGCCCCTGAAATATTTATGCAGCAGTTCTGGTACACTATCAAGAAGGTCAAAGATACAGAATCTTATGAATTCCTTTTGGCTAATAAGAAGTGCATAATCGATGCTGACGTCTTTAGAAAGATTCTTGATATATGTCCAAGATTTGAAGGCGAAGAATTCACTAAGGTACAAGATGATGATGCTACTCTCACCTTCATCATTGACCTTGGCTATAAAGGCCCACTAGACAAGTATACTAGCATGTATGTGGATCACATGCATCATCCATGGAGAACTCTGGCAGCCATTATCAACAAGTGTCTCTCTAGGAAGACGGGAAGCAATGACAGACTTAGAAAATCCAAAATTGACATACTGTATGGCATGTTCTTTACGGAAAATGTTGACTATCCTAAGCTGATTTAGGAAGACTTTGCTTTCCAGATTGACAATAGGAAGGAGAAGAAATCAAGGCATGAAACTATGCTATTCCTCAGATTCACCAAAGTTATCATCAATCACTTCCTCTCACAACACAAGTCTCTATTCAAGCTCAAGTTTCAACACTATCATACAATCAAGGATGATGGTATTGTAAGTAGACTTAAGTTTGTCAGAATTGGAGAAGACTATCAGGAATATGGACTTCCTATTCCTGATATGATGTTGAATGATAAGATCAAGCAATCAGAGTCTTATCCAATGTTCCTCAAATACTCCACTGGCTTGATACCTCCTAAGAAGAGTAGAGGTAAAGGGTCTCAAGGAAAGAAGACTGCTAATATCTTTCAGGAATCAGTTGATGTATCTGATGAGTCTGAACCAGAACCTGCTAAGAAAAAGACTGGTAGTAGAAGTACAAGGGGTGTAGTCATTCAAGACACTCCGAGTACTCCAAAGCCAAAACCAGCCGCTTTAAAGCTTAAACTCAAGGGTGTTCTGTAGCAACTTGTATAATTCAGGTCAATATTTAACTATTCATTTTCACTTATTATTATCTTGATTTTAAATGATATTACTTTTATAAGTAATTATGTAAATTCAATCGCGTAAGCTTAAATCGTAAACAATATTAGACTATGATTAGTCTAGGTGTTCTAGACATTTTATTTTCTTATAATCATATTTCATATGTACTATTGCTATTTTGCTATTTTATGTAAACATTGTACGTTTTACATTTTACGCAAACTTAAACCTACATTTATAGGTTTTAACAACGTCTATGTACTCCGTTAAACTTATAACTCATCTAATATACTTATTTAGGGTATAATGAGAAGTTTTAACATTCTTATAAGCATAGTACTTTTAGGTTACCCGACTTTAAGTTTTGTGACTTAACGACTTAACATTTGTAATTACCAGGACCAAATTATACCCCGTAGGGTAATAACTTCTTGATGAAGCAAATCAACACATCACCACCTCATAAGCTTGAGGTGGCGTGTGACTAATGAAACAAATCAACACATCACCACCTCATTAACTTGAGGTGGCATGTGACTAGTGAAAGCAAATCAACACATCACCACCTCTAAATCATATATAAACCTCCAATCTATCATTTTCTCATAGATAACCAAAAATCATCATCTCTTAGGGTTAAGGGCTAAGTTCATCAAGATATTTACAAGAGTTAGAGTTTGGTTTGATTGGTATTCATTTGGGTTGAATGCTAGAGTTTGATTCATTGTTCTTGTTGAATTCTTCCATCATCCTTCCTTTGTAAGGATATATTCATGTTCTTGTATTCATCTTTTTATTTTTGATCATCTATAAGTTCTATATAATCTCTGTAATTGTATGTGTAATCTTCTTTTAGTAGTTTTTGGACATTGTACATACTTGTTAAATCATAAAAATGCAAGCTAAACAAGCCTTAGGTAATGGTGGTAAATTTTGTTTTAGACCAGTAGCAAACATGGAGATATTGTGGAAAATCAGTAGGTTCTGGGTATGAGTTAAATGTACTAGGTTGTAGCCCTATCTCTTATGGTCATTTTTCTGGTGGTTCTGCACACCTGTAGTAAATGGCTAATATCTCTAGATTTTTGTATAGTGACCTCTACTTATGTAAGACTAAAATTTGTAGAGGACTCAAATATCTAACCATGCTCACTAGTTTTAGCTTAATCGGAGTAACGGTTTGAAAATGACGGCCATTTCACAGGGACTGATGTTGGCTGTCCAAAAACAGCCATGATCATTAATGATGTATCTACCAATTTGACCATTTTCCATAAAAATTGGATTAGTAGGATGTTGTACATTTCTAGCACACATAACGGAGAAAAAGTCGAAGTAGAGGATGTTGTACGTTTCTTGCCCACATAACGGAGAAAAGTCAAAGGAGAAACGACTCGAGGATGTACCAATTGTTCGTGATTTTCCTGAAGTCTTTCCTAAAGACTTACCCAGACTTCCACCACCTCAACAAGTGGAGTTCCAAATCGAATTGGTGTCAGGTGTCGCACCAGTTGCTCGAGCACCATACCGCTTAGCCCCTTCAGAGATGCAAGAATTATCCAATCAATTGCAAGAACTTACGGATAAAGGTTTTATTCGGCCAAGTTCGTCACCGTGGGGAGCTCCAGTCTTATTTGAAAAGAAAAAGGTCAGATCTTTCAGAATGTGCATCGACTACAGGGAACTGAATAAGCTAACTGTAAAGAACTGATATCCGCTACCAAGAATCAATGATCTGTTCGACCAACTACAAGGTTCAAGTGTATACTCTATGATCGATTCGCGATCAGGATATCACCAACTTAGAGATCGAGAAGAGGATATTCCAAAAACGGCATTTAGGACTCCATATGGTCACTATGAGTTCCAAGTTCTGCCCTTTGGTTTAACCAACGCACCAGCAGTATTCATGGACCTCATGAATCGAGTGTGTAGACTATACTTGGATAAGTTCGTAATAGTATTCATAGATGATATTTTAATTTACTCTATGTGTAAAGAAGAACACGAAAAACATCTCAAGCAAATTTTAGAGCTACTCAAAAAAGAACAGTTATACGCTAAATTCTCTAAATATAAATTTTGGATTTTAACAGTACAATTCCTGGGTCACGTAATTGATAGTCAGGGTATTTACGTGGATCCTGCCAAGATCGAGTCCATAAAGAATTGGGCTGCTCCTACAACCAATTTCTAGGACTTGCTAGATATTACCGTAGATTCATCGAAGGTTTTTCCAAGATAGCAAAGCCTTTGACTAAATTGAATCAAAAAAACATAAAATTTAGTTGGGATAAAGATGAAGAAGAATCATTTTAGTTACTAGAGGAAAATTTGTGTAGTACACCTATTTTAGCCTTACTTGATGGCAGCGAAGATTTTGTTGTTTACTGTGATGCTTCACACCAAGGTTTGGGAGCAGTTTTAATGTAGAGACAGAAGGTGATAGCACACGCCTCTCGTCAACTTAAAACTCACGAGAAAAACTACACCACTCATGACTTGGAATTAGGATCAGTTGTTTTTGCTCTTAGAATCTAGAGACATTATCTCTACGGCACGAAGTGTACAGTGTACACAGATCACAAAAGCTTACAACATATTCTAGACGAGAAGGAGCTGAACATGAGACAGCGTCGCTGGATAGAATTACTCAGTGATTATGATTGCAAAATTCGTTATCACCCGGGTAAAGCAAATGTTGTAGCAGATGCTCTCAGTAGAAAGGAGCGACTTAAACCTCTAAGAGTTAGATCTTTGGGAATGATGATCATTTCACCACTCCCCTCACAGATTCTTAAGGCGCAAACTAAAGCGGTCAAGGAAGAAAATGTCAAAAACAAGAACCTGTATGGCATGATCTAGAAGAAATTTCAGAAATGACCAGATGGAACCCTATGCTTCAAAGGCAGAAGCTGGATTCCACTTTATGGAGGTGTATGGGATTTGATTATGCATGAATCGCATAAGTCAAAGTACTCCATCCACCCGAGATCCGACAAAATGTATCACGACCTCAAAGAGCTATATTGATGGCCTAACATGAAAGCATATATTGGCACCTACATTAGTAAATGCTTGACATGTTCTAAGGTTAAGGCTGAGTGTCAAAAACCATCAGGGTTACTACAATAACACGAGATTCTTATATGGAAGTAGGAAAGAACCACGATGGATTTTGTTACTAAATTACCCAAAACACCAAGCTTTACATCAAGGAAATAGTTTCTAGGCATGGTGTGCAAATTTCAATTATATCAGATAGAGATAGCAAAATCACTTCTAACTTTTGGCAGTCACTTCAGAAAGCTTTCGAAACTCAACTGGACATGAGTACTGCCTATCATCCACAAACTGATGGTCAAAGAAAAAGAACAATACAAACCTTGGAAGATATGCTAATAGCTTTTATTATTAACTTCGGTAAAAGTTGGGACAATGATTTACCGTTAGTCAAATTTTCTTGTAACAATAGCTATCATTCCAGTCTTAAATCCTCACCTTTCGAAGCATTGTATGGCCAAAAGTGTCGATCTCCTGTTTGCTGGAGTGAGGTTGGCAATGTCCAACTCACAGGTCTTGTACAACAAACAACTGAAAAGATTGTACAAATCAAAAATAGATTACAAGCTGCTAGAGATCGTCAAAAAAGCTATGCTGACACTAGACGAAAACCCTTGGAATTCCAAATTAGAGATAGAGTTATGTTAAAAGTCTCGCCTTGGAAAGGCGTAATTTATTTTGGAAAACGTGGCAAACTAAGTCCATGATACATCGGGCCATTCTAAATCCTGGCTAGGATTGGTCCGGTAGCATATAAACTCGAACTACCGCAAGAATTAAGTGGAATCCATAATACCTTCCACGTGTCAAATCTAAAGAAATGTATGTTTGATGAAAACCTTGTCATCCCACTAGATGAAATCAAAGTCGATGAAAAGCTACATTTTATAGAAGAACCTATTGAAATAATGGACCAAGAGGTCAAACAGTTGAAACAAAGCCGAATCCTTATTGTTAAAGTACGTTGCAATTCTCGTCGAGGGCCAGAATATACCTGGGAAAGAGAAGATCAAATGCGACAAATGTATCCGCATCTCTTCTCAGGCACATAAAACTAAATCATGAGGACGTGATTCCTGTAACGGGTGGAAGCTGTAGCAACTTGTATAATTCAGGTTAATATTTAACTATTCGTTTTCACTTATTATTATTTTGATTTTAAATGATATTACTTTTATAAGTAATTATGTAAATTCAATCGCGTAAGCTTAAATCATAAACACTATTAGACTATGATTAGTCTAGGTGTTCTAGACATTTTATTTTCTTATAATCATATTTCATATGTACTATTGTTATTTTGCTATTTTATGTAAACATTGTACGTTTTACATTTTACGCAAACTTAAACCTACATTTATAGGTTTTAACGTCTATGTACTCCGTTAAACTTATAACTCATCTAATATACTTAATTAGGGTATAATGATAAGTTTTAACATTCTTATAAGCATAGTACTTTTATGTTACCCGACTTTAAGTTTTGTGACTTAACGACTTAACATTAGTAATTACTGGGACCAAATTATACCTCGTAGGGTAATAACTTCTCGATAAAGGAAATCAACACATCACCACCTCATTAGCTTGAGGTGGTGTGTGTCTAATGAAATAAATCAACACATCACCACCTCATTAGCTTGAGGTGGCATGTGACTAGTGAAAGCAAATCAACACATCACCACCTCTAAATCATTTATAAACCTCCAATCCATCATTTTTCTCATAGATAACTAGAAATCATCATCTCTTTGGGTTAAGAGCTGAGTTCATCAAGATATTTACAAGAGTTGAAGTTTGGGTTGATTGGTACATTTGGGTTGAAAGCTAGAGTTTGATTCATTATTCTTGTTGAATTCTTCCATCATCCTTCCTTTGTAAGGATATATTCATGTTCTTGTATTCATCTTTTTATTTTTGATCATGTATAATTTCTATATAATCTCTGTAATTGTATGTGTAATCTTCTTTTAGTGGGTTTTAGACATTGTACATACTTGTTAAATCATAAAAATGCAAGCTAAACAAGCCTTAGGTAATGGTGGTAAATTCTGTTTTAGACCAGTAGCAAACATGAAGATATTGTGGAAAATTAGTAGGTTCTGGGTATTAGTTAAAAATACTAGGTTGTAGCCCTATCTCTTATGATCATTTTACCGGGTGGCTCGACCCGATTCGAAGTCGGATGAATTAGTTATAGCCAAATGGCAAAGGTGCACAGATTCTACACACCTGTAGTAAATAGCTATTATTTCCATATTTTTGTATTGTGACCCTTAAAGTTGTTGAGGACTCAAATATCTAACCATGTTCCTAGTTTGAGCTTAATCGGAGTAACTGTTTGAAAATGACGGCCATTTCACCGGGACTGATGTTGGCTGTCCAAAAACAGTCATGATCTTTAATGATGTATAGACCTATTTGACCATTTTCCATAAAAATTGGATTAGTGGGACTTTTAAATCTGTATAGTAGACTTGAATACAGTCTCAGAGATATATAAACCTAGTCGAGACCTCTTGCGGTTTAGAAAATATGGTTACTTGAGCGGGATGTATCTTATTAGTAACTTAATATGAACCGGGATGGTTTAATTTGTAAATTGACTATTTTTATGAAACCTGAAGTGGTAGGACCCACTTATCAAGAATGTGACCCGTTTACCTTTTGTAATTAAATTGAACTGAGGCTCGACCATTTTGAACCATTTTCACTTATACCACTTCTATGTCACTAACTTTTTACCAAGAGTCCTTAACGAACGTTTCCATAAAATGTTTGTCTTGTTAATTACTCTTTCACATATAACTTATAAATACCAAGTACTATTGTAGCACCCCCCCCCCTCAAGATCTCAACGTAGCAAAATACCACTTGGGGTGCTACTTCAAAGTTCATACACACAAGTTATAGAAAACGACCTCAAAAGAGACGTTTAATAAAATGTCATATTTGATTTAATAAAATATCAGAGTTACACAGGTCCCAATAATCTCCTTTTAACAAAAGTTACAAGCGTTCAAACATGACTCAATTGTATATTTAAAGATAAATGGTTATCGAATGTGAAGAAATCGAGTCTTTAATGTTTTGATATCCGCGCGACTCGAATGCTCCTAATGCTCAGCTAGTAAAATAATAACCTTAGAAAATAATGCAAAAACGTCAACAATAATGTTGGTGAATTCAAAGGTTTAAGTAAATGCAATATTGAAATAGTTCAAGTAATATTTCAATAAGAAAAGTAGCGTTACAACATTTCAAAGTATTATTTCCGAAATTCAAGTAGTGATTTAATAAATCAAGTAATGTTAAGTAGTGGACCACAAGGTTTAAGATCAGCCAGCGACAGTATTTCAAAGTATAATTCAACATTACCGCATTAAGCTCATGACACTGAACCTTGACAATAACACATATCATATGAAAACACGGTTGCCCCAGTACTAGGTATTATTGCCTTATACCTTGGATTCTCAATACAAATTGTCCGTTAACTAGGTGGGGTGCTCGAAAGGATTCGATTCATACCCCCGGGACAGGGTTGTCAAACCCAATAGATCTATTAATTGTACTAGCGTTTACCCCGCGGGTAATTAACGTTCCTGAAATTAGGGACTTTGGCAATAGCGACTCATGCAGATAATTTTATAATCGGGTCAGGCATACCCTTCAGGCACTTATGTCCCATTTAAAACAAATAATGTGTTCAAACTCACGATTTCATATATAGATATTCAATGATCTCAAATCGTGTAGTAAGTAAATCGAGCTTTAATAAGTTCATAAGTAAACAACCATGTATCACACATGTATTAGAAGTCATGTAGTAAGCAAGTAAAAGCTTTAGTAAAAATATTCATGTAACGCTTGGGTAGTAGAAATCAATAAATTTACTTAGTAAAATGAGCATGTATTCTCACCCCGAAAACAGTTTATGAAAACCATTAAAAAAAGGTGGGGCTATGAACAAGGAGATAACGGCGACAACGTCTCAACCGCGACTTAAAACAATGGTGCGCGATTTAGAAGAATATATAAATTATAAGCAAATGCATAATTTGCATAAGTATATGAAAATATATATATCGACATGTATGTAATCTTATACCATAGAATCCATGTGTTCGCCTTAACTTACTTATTTATACCCTCCTAAATGTTTCGCCTTAAGTTTAACTCTATTTTAACCCATTCCGACTAATATGTAATTTTTAATGATTACCCCTTTTGACCCATTATCAAGGTTAAGACATCTAGAAGCGAACAAAAGCGAAAGACTAACTTATTAGTTGTAATTTCAGCTTTAGTTAATATATTTTACGCCTAATCATTCTCCATAACGCTAATTGACCATTAAAAGAATTTCGTCAAGTTTGACTTTTTATATACATTTTTCTTAAAGCTGACCCGTCCAAACCGACCCGCTAGTTTTCACGACTCGGACTCTAAAGCATTTTGATGTAAAACGATGTTTCGGGCAACTTTGTAGTTTTAGCCGAGACCCAAAACCCAAGAGAAAAAGACCAAAATACTACTGCAAGTTTATGTAGAAACTTAACTTCTTTTTAACAAAAACGCAGAATTTCTTTTCAGTTTTTGACCTGTTAACATACGTTTTTAGCCTTAGTTATCCTCGCAAGAAAGTAAAACGGCATTTTAAACAATTTTTTAGTTTTACCCGAGACTCGAAACTCGACAGAAAAAGACGAAAATGCCCCAATATCAGATCCGATGCAAACTAAAAAGAAAAGAAAAAGCAGATTTTATTCTAAGCTTTTCGACCCGTCATTACGCATTTTTAAGACTAACAAGCCTCGCGAAAAAGTAAAACGATATTTTAAACAACTTTCATGTTTCGGCCGAAGGCCAAAACTGACCAGAAAATGACGAAAATGCCCTTTTTCGAATTTGACAGCAACTGATATTTTCAATAGTGCAGAAATTTAGCGAAACATTTTCTAAACTTCTTTTGACCATAAAAACTTCGTTTTTGAGATTTACGGGACGATCCACCTATCGAAACGTTCATAATAACAAGCTCTATCATATGTCTAAGCTAAAATTCAGTTTTGGAAATTTTGACTTGCTGAAACACGACCTCTAATTTTCTGCCCTATACGGGTAGCTTTAATTTCTCATACCACAAACATTGCCAACATACTTAAACTATCCTAACACCATTACTAATCATCATAAATCAACCAAACACCTCAAAAAGCAACATGCACCATAATCTATGAATTCTTGATATAAGATTAAACACATGCATACATAATTACAATCAGTCAACATAAAATGATAACAAAAGGGACTTACAACTCAAAACAATAGAAGCAAAATCAACAATATCAAACCCCCTTGGGTTTGATATTCGGCCGAGCACCACAACCCACAACAATAATTTCAAATCTTGATTTTGTAACACCAAACTTTGTAAAATCACTTATAATCAAACCCTTGATGATCCTTTTGTACCAAATTAGATCAAAACCCTAAGAATCAAAAGTTTAATAGAATTAAGAACTTTTTAATCTTGATGCATGGTGGATTTTAATTGAAAAGAATAATGGGGATTTAGTTTATAATTGAATTGGGATTGAGTGGAGGTGATTAATTGGATTTTGATTGAAGGTTTTTGGTGTTTTTGGGTTGTGGTCAACGAGCAAAAGAAACGAAAGGGATGGAGAGACAGTTTTGGTATGTCTGTGATTGTGTGTGTGTGTGTTTTTTTAGAAGGGTCAACATATATATATATATATAGGTGGTCAAAGTGTTTAATAAATTTCCAAAGGGAATGTTTGTTTTTGAGTTTAGTAGTAGGAAAATATAATAAGGGGGTGTTTGGTTTCTAGTTTTGATGGAGCCTAAAACAATTAAAGAGGGTGTTTGGTTTATATGTTATGTTTATAAACTATATTTTGATTTTTATTTTTCTAAAACATTTATACCACAATATTTAATTTTAAAACACGTAGTTAAAATATTAAAAATTGTAAAAACATTATTTTGACGCGATTTCGGCCAAACGCGGTTAAAAGTCAAAAAGTATTAAAATGTTTTAGAAAAATAAATAAGCTCTCGAAGCTAAAATATGGAATTATCGATTTATCAAACGCTAAAATGGATAAATATCCAACACGGGACTCAGAAATAGCTAAAAACAACGATTTTCGATAAAACGGCTAAAAACAAAAATTAGAAATTCCATAAAAATTAGAAATATAATTTAGAGCTCGGTTTAAATATTGATTGTGAATTTTGGGTTGTTAAATCCTCCTCCCCTTAAAGCAGCGCCGTCCTGGTGCTCAATTTGCCTTGTTCGCCATTTGCTTGCTTGTGAAGAGGTGAGGGTATACTCAGGTCATCGTCGAGGTTTCCAATAAAATTTTGAATGAACAATAGTCAAAGCATCAAATATATGCCATGAACATGAGCGAATGGATTAAATGTCGCGAGAATCCTTAAAAGGAAGGACAAAATAAATGACTCAAAGAAAAAGCCATCGGAAAATGAAGAATTTAACAAGTCATCAATTCTTGGAAGTGGTTAATGGTTCATTACTATTTATTTATAAAGTTTGCGGCGGTCGATACACATTCGAAAAAATCCATATAACAAATTACAAGTCGAAAGAAGTTCATAGCCCAAAGAATGATTCGTACAGACGAACGCACGCTATGTCCCAATCCACGTAAGTAAAGAATTATGAACTTATGGTTCGACGGTTTATAATTTCCTTATTAAAATGAAGAAGCGTCCTAATTCATTTCAATAAGATGATTATAAATCATCCTACTTAAGTATGACCGACACAAAACACAATATCAAAACAAGACCAAATGCTACATTAAGTAAAAAGGAGTGCCTCCTTGACGGCATGATTCCTCATAATCATAAGAAGTAACGAGAAAAAGAATGAGACGTCAGTCAATCACGTTTCAAAGGTAAGTGCCAAAAGATGGCACGATCCAAGGTGACAAGGTAAAGTAGTACTCCCATCAACTGGAAGACTTAAAAATGATAAATTACGAAACAATATATGCGATTCAAAAGAATGAGAAGAGTGTTCAAACTTGAAGTCGATTAGGAAAATAACTAGCGGAATTGACAAACTACACCAAATTTCAATACCATCATAAGGAAATAAAGTAAAGTCACGTAAGTATTTCGGAGATCATCGCATGGCTCACAATATATCGAAGTAAACAAACTCATTAAGACGTACCATAGTACTATACACATATGTAAGTAATTATTATTACGTAGACGATTTCGCCTTTAGGCTTAGATTAGCACAGGCATCAAATCAAGCTCGATTGAATAGCATCGCTAAATTATACGCAACATGCAGGTAGGCGTACCTATGATCAAAATTCTAATCATACGTTAGTGGTATTCGCTATTTTATACACATCTTTTACCATGAAAAACGAACCCAAAAGACCAAAAACATAATTAAAATGGCAAATATATGCTTGTTTTTGTGTTTGTGTATGTGCAGGTACGAATATCAAAAAAAGGACAAAATAAAGAGAAAAATGGACGAAACCGAGCACGGGAATAAAGAGAGCACGAGAAATCGAGTTCGACGGTGCCTTCATATCTTATTAGGCCGGCCCAACACCATTTATATGGGTCGGACCGACCCATATTTATTAAAGGCCAAGACTTAAAAATTCCAGCTCAAGACTTAACCCAGCAGCCCAACAATTGAGCCCCACAACAAAAAAAAAGGGCCAAGCCCAGATTGTTAAAGCCCAAGTCCAGTTTTTACAATTGCTTAATGGGTCACGTGAGTAATTGAGAAGAAAAAAAGGGGGCATATAGCTGGCGATGGACATACTTATTATGATCTATCTTTCACTTTTTTTTTCATAGATTAGATAGCAGGTCACGTGAGGGAGAAATCTCATATCTTATCTTTTGTTTGTTTTTTTTTTTACTTTTCGAGCAGATCACATTTATAGTAGCAACAGATTTCATCGTTCATTGTCTTTAGTTTTCTTTTTT
>BQNB010078413.1:0-30557 GCA_026074375.1 Tanacetum coccineum
TTCCCGACAATTTTTAATGTATTCAAAACATTTCACTAATCTCTCATGTGGTGTCTTAGCATAATTTTGCAAAATAATTTCTATCAAGATAAATTTCTATCGAGGTAATTTTCAAAATTATGTGTGTAGGACCTAATCTATCATTTTACTTCCATATAACATGAATTAAATAAGAAAGAAAAGAGAAAGGAGCTAGAGAGAGAAAGTAGTGAGAGAAACAGATGGATGATTCCTTGCAAATGTATGTGTAACAAATGAAAGAACCAACACCTTCTCCTTCCTTGGAGAGGGTATTAATACCAATAAGGGGGCCGGCTTCCTCAAGCCATTTTGGGCTGAGTGGTATAGTCTAATAGGCCGGGCTCGGGTTAACATGGGCTTAAGCCCACAACGGATACAAGATCCCGATACCCCTAACTTAGCCTATTACAACATAATCTAAATAGAGACCGAAACTTCCATGTTTGACTCAATATTTTGAGGCTAACAATCTCCCCCGAAGTAAGGTCTTTGAAATTATATTGTCATTGAGTTCTTGAGTCTTGGTACTGGACTTTATCTTTGTTGTAGGCTTGTTCCTTCATGCTGTGTGATTTTTGATCTTGAGCCTTTGTCATTGTCTTTTGACTTTATCTTTGAAACTGAGATCTTTAAATCTTTTCCTTATATTGTCTTTGTTGTCTTTGCCATATTGCGTTCTTGTGTTTTGACCAACATGCTTATACTATGTATCATCTTGAAAGCTTGCTAACAATCTCCTTTGATAATCTTTGTCTTGATAATCTTGATATCTTTAAGAAAGATCTTGAATATCAGAGTTGCAGAAGTCTTTGTCTTTGTATGATCTTTAACTTTCTTGATTCTTGAATCTTGATGCTTATAGTATGTCTTTGTAGCATGAGCATGAGCATGTGGTTATTGTAGGTCCTGTGTTTAGGATGAGGCTGCAACACCGTTGTTTTTACCTACATTTTAAAGTTAGTGATAAACAACAGATATGGACGAATATGGCTTTGTCATTCGTCTGAGTATGGTTGCATTAACCTCCGGTTCTATAAGGACCGACCTGTGATCAGGTGGATTCAATTTAAGAAGAATCTCCTTGACATGGTTTCTAGCTAGGGATGGCAATAGGCCGGGGAATTTTGGGGATCGTATTTACCATCCCCATCCTCGTTTATGAGCCTCATCCCCATCCCATCCCCATCCCCATTGGGGAATCGCTTTTCATCCCCACCCCTGTCCCCAATGGGGATCGGGGATCCCCACGGGGATTCGAAGATTTTTTACCCTTACGAATTAAGCATAAAAATTACACAAGTAATCAAAAATATAACGAATTGACCTACAAAATGTCTTCAAACGCATACGTTGTACATAGTTAGATTATTTAAAATGTCTTCCAACTTTAAAGCATCGTAAATACTAAAACATCATATATATTATATAAATAAATGGATCGAATATGTGTATTGGGAAAAAATATTGGTTGAATAATATGTAGTTAGTGCTTAATACTTTAAGAATATTTGATCCATTAAATATCACATATACATACAAATATACTTCACATATAATACTTTTCAATACTCACCAACATATACTAGACATGTACATGTAGTATTAATATAAAAATAATTTATATATATTTATACACTAAAAAGTTCAGGGTCAGGTTCGGGGTCGGGGATTTATGCTCTCCCCATACCCGCCCCATCCTCGGTTCATAATTCGAGGATTCCCCGTCCCCATCCCTATACCCGGTCAACTCGGGGATTCCCCGGTCAATTCGGGTTTGGGGATCGGGTCCCCGTCGGGTAAGGGTTTTATTGCCATCCCTATTTCCAGCATAAAGCGTAAGATCCTCTAACATATATGTATTAGATTCACCATGCTTGCTTGTTCTCAATACCGAAACGTCTCAAAGCAGATAGCACGATATGAGTGAATCATATAGTTACTATCTTTTTGATTGAGTCATCAATTCATTTACTAGACCAAAATCGATATCCAGTTGACACAAGCTTGATTCATATAGAATTGGTATGTGCTTAATTACACATACATTTTACCTATAAAAACGAGCCTAAAATGACCAAATTATATCAAAAATGCATTGTATTCGTGTGTTTTGTGATTTATGATGTGCAGGTAACGTATATTTTAAAAAGTACAAAGACAAGGCCTAAACCAGACAAAACCAAGCATGGAATGGAAAGAGCACGAAAAACCGAAGCCGAAGGCATACCCATCTTCTACGGACCAACCTGGGCCCAATTAATGGGCCAGGTCAGCCCAAGAAAGCCTAAATCTAAAATCCTCAAAACTGGCCCAACATTAAAAGCCCATTAAGCCTAAAAAGCCCTAACCATAATTCTGTTAAAACTATTACACAGTTAGTCCCTGATCCTTACACCGTTAGTCCCTGACTCTGTGCACCGTTAGTCCTAAAAACTTTACACTATAAGTCCCTAACCCAACACCCAGTTAACCTAAATAAATAATAAAAACCACTCCCGCCAAATCCATCACCATCACTAACTTATACTGCTAAGAAGAACAATGAATAAAACATAACTTTGATTACTATTAATCTGCTAGGTTACAGATTACTAACTATGAATATTTGTGAAACTTGTATGTCTAACTAATGCTGTAGGGTTCCCTTTATACACCAAGAAAACCCTAATGGACTTACAAAACGCGTTAAGTGATCATGCATATCTATTCCTAATATATCTCATGCATATCACTTAAGCAGTACTATCTATATATGCTAGCAGTACTAACTTACACATTCGAACAGTATAAACTTAACTGGCGAGTACTAACAATGTATGCGCCAGTACACCCAAAAAGCTAAGTATGGATGATAAGCCGGATTTGGATGGGCTTATAGGTTTTACCAGCTTGTTTCTAACAAGCTGGAGCTTGTAGATAAGCTCTATAGAGCACTATAGTCCTTGTTTAGAGCAAAGGACCAAGTAAACTTTCATTTTGATTCTTAGCTTAAAACTGCTTAGCTTATTAAAACTGCTTATTTACTGTTTCTAGTTGCTTATTATTGCTTAATATGTCTTAAATATGCTTAATATGCTTAGTTTGTAGTTTATAGTTAATTAGTTCAAGTTTTAGATATAAACTGTTAAGTTTTAGCTTAAAACTGCTTATTTGGTTTGCTTATTATCTAGTGCTTATCAGTGGTTGGAAGTTGCTTATTAATTCTTAATACACTTAGTTCATCATTTGTTTTTGAAAATCTAAGCTTGAATTAGTTTAAAACAGTTTCAAAATGAAAACAGTTTGGATAAAGGGGTGTTTGGCTAAGCAGTATTAGCCATGTGTTAATACTGCTATTGGACACTTTTGTTCTTTTTCCACTTTTGATTCATCATTTTTTTAGTCTTAATTCAAGTTTATTATGGAGTCTGATAGAACTCCTTATATCTTTTAAGCTCAGTTTGTTTAGAACTTATATCTAGGATTAACAATAACAATGAACATAACATATGTATAGCAGAATTAACATAAGAACAATGATATTGTAACAAGGTTTCTTCATTATCAAACACTCCAAGCCCTAATTATATTTGATCATAATATAACGGTTACCTATCTCTAACAGTAACAGGGATCAAGGAAAACCTTGATTACCTTGAGGCTACATCATCACTCTAGACGTCTACATTTTTCTTTGTGTACACACACACTTTTTTCTGGATAATAAAACTATGTGTCTATGATCTCTTTATATAGAGAGATCATAACTTTCAAAAGAAGTTAACATAAAGATATATATAAGTAAATCTTTTAAACATTAAGAAATATCTTCTGTTATCTTTATCTTCTTAAGGAGGTCTTCTAGAATCTGCATTATTTGATATATTTGACTAAATCTTCCATAATTCTCCACCAGCTTGTAGAATTCCAATCTGCTAGATTTAGTCCTTATGTTTCATTCTTTTATTTATTTTGTCTCGTCAAATCTAGAATCCCAACAATCTTCCCCTATTTGATGATGACAAAACAAACAAAGTGTTAAGAATTTTGAGTTACTACTGCTAGTACTACTTTACTACTGCTGGTTCAAGATTGATATTGCTGTTAAAGTTTAAAGAAAATAGTCTAAGTTATTAGTACTGCTAGTTGTAATAGTTAGTGCTGTCAGTACAAATGTCAGTACTGCCAGTATAGTTAATAGTTAGTGTTGTTAGTATTATATAGTTAGTACTGCTAAAGTGATATGCATGAGATATATTAGGAATAGATATGCATTATCATTGTACACGTTTTGTAAGCCCATTAGGGTTTCCTTAGTGTATAAAAGGAATCCTATGGCATAGTTAGATATATATCAATTTTCACAGCAAACACATATCTCATAGTTAGTTATTCTGTAACCTTGGCAGAATATTTGCAATCAATATATTCAAGTTTAGTATTCATTGTTCTTCTTAGTATTGCAAGCTAGATTTCGCATAACTTGTAGTATTCACAATCATAGTTTCTCTTATAGTTAGTTTGGATTTATCCAGGCTAACTAAGCTTTAACAAGCTAAGAAGATCTGTTTATCTAGGACTTCACAAGTGGTATCAGAACTTGTGGAGAAACTCTGAATAAGAAGAACTTTATCAGATCTAGATCTCTTCCTATAATACATAATGTCTGGTGAAGAACATGTAACACAAATAGCACCAGTAGAATCTCCTCAAATGGTGTCTACTGTAAAACTTCCTATCCTCAAGAAGGGTGAATATACCCTTTGAAGCATGAGGATAAAGCAGTATCTCACTAACACAGATTATAGTTTGTGGCAAGTGATCTTGAATGGTGATGGTCCTATACAAGTAACAACTGATGAAAATGGTGTTGAAACTAGTTAGCCTCAAAATATTGAGTCGAACAATGGAAGTTTGTTCATTAATTATATTAGGTCTCGATCATTAATTAATATACGTTGTAATAGGCTAGACGGGTAAACGGGCTCTTAAATATAAGCTAACTGGTCACGTGTATCGGACGAAAGCCCAAAGTAATCCCGAGCCCGGCCCGTAGAATTACTAAAGGCATGAAAGCCTTTTAGTTTTGATACATATACACCTCCTCAAGGAAAGTGAGGGGAGTTGGTCATTTGTAACTTTTCACTTTTGCAAGTAATCATCTCATTCTCTCTCTCTTTCTCTCACTACTCTCTCTCTCTCTACAATTCTTCATCATCTCCTTCCTACTTTTCTTGTTCTTAATTATGAAGTGAAGTGATTTATTGGATCCGACATTTGGTATTACGAGCCTCGGGTAGATTGTGTTTGTTTTGTGGTTTAATAAGCTCAAAATCAAAATTTCATGGCTTATTTATCAAATAAGCTCACGTCTGAATTTTTTTTGGCTTATTGGTTTGCGTTTTGCTTCTCTACTCCTTGCTTCACTTGTTCTAATGTTTGTTTTGTGGTTTTAATAAGCTCAAATCGAAATTTTTCGTAGCTTATTTATCAAATAAGCTCACGGTACAAAACAATTTGGGCTTATTGGTTCGGTTTGCTTGATTACCCTTCATACACTTGGTCTACATCTTCTATTGTCACTAAACTAGTTGCTTTGTTTTTTAGTTTCCAGATTTTTGAGCTTATTTAGAGCTTATTTTCAAGCTTATTGTTTTGCTTATTTTCGAAGCTAAGTGTGAGATTAGCTTATCTTTTGTGGTCCAAACCGGTCAACAAAAAGGGGACCAAGATCCACTATTTTAGCTTCAAAAGATAAGGACACTTTGTTTGGTAGTAAAAGTGGTCCACACCCGTAGTGACTCCGAGCGGAACATGTATAAGGTTGAGCGGAATATGTAAGTTTAGGCCAAAGCGAAATATGCAGGTTTAGTTTAAGCGGAATATGCAGGTGAAAGTCAAGCGAAAACATTTACAATTAACCTAAAACGATCACTCTGCCAAAATTTTTGAATTTTCAAGCGAAAATATGTTTGTACGAACTCACGCGGGAATATTGTTAAACTTCAAGCAGAAACTGCAAAGTGTTTTTCAAGCGGAAATATGTTGATTCAAGGCGAAACATGCAACACTGAGTACATGGAAATATGTTTCAAAATTCATGCGAAATGTGCAGTTTTCTAATTAAGAGAAATATGCAAACTATTCAAGCGAAATATGCAATGTATGCTTCAAGCAAAATATGTCAATTAACATTCACGATTTTCTATTAATTTTGTAAAATCCCGCGAAAGACACAATTCTTTCTCTCGGGTTTTTTTAAAAAAAAAAAAAATCATAGGACTTGTAAAAATCCCGTGAACGTTTATTGTTTTCTTTTTACCACAACTTCAATCACAACACATCTACTTAAGATCCTTCAATCATTTTTCCACACAGTAATTTTCAGTTAAATGGAATCGAATGATACTTTATCTTAGTGTTCTAATTTCGGTAAGAAACAACAAATGCAAACAAATTTAAGACAAAGCAAAGAAGAGTTGCATGGCTTATCTTTTCGACAAATTCATTCACACCTCAAGCTTCTTTTAAACAACAACTTAAAAGGAACTCGAACCGAGTCTGGATTCAAACGTGCATTTGCGACACTCTTTAGTCAAGATATAGAGACATTCACAGGCACAATGTTCCTATACGTGGATCAACTAGAAAAGCAACTTGACAAAGAATAATTTCAAGAGATTGGATCCATGGCTTCTTTTAAAGTACTCGAGACACAGTTTCAGGATGTTATCAAGTCCAGAGTATGTATTTGGATGATGAATATGTTGTAATGACATGAAACTGACTGTTCTACAATACACTCAACTTAAGATTCCAAAATTCCGTGACACACTGATCCAACACATGGAATCTGTTTAGAAGTCGATTGATGAAAGAGCAAAGCATAAAAGAGAGTATGACATCAGGGTGAATGAGAGACAGATTCAGACAACAGAGGGAAAAGTTGATACGGGAAAAGCAATGGATGCTAGTTTGGTTAACACAGAAAGCAGTGAGTCAGATTTATTAAGAGCAAGATGAACAAAGCAGCAGATCACGAAATGATGCACAATGCTGATGGATGCAGCTATCGGACCCCATATATGATGAAAGCCAATGGCTGACGTACAAACGGAAACTTCTTTACTGAAATCAATGTATTTGCTTTACAGGACAACAAACATACTGAGCAACCTGAATTCAATAATTAAGGAGTGGTTGGACCAGAATGTTGAACAATGTCATGGAAACATTTCCTATGACTGCTACATTTAAACTGATAACCAGTACAACTGAAACTCTCAAATCAATCTCATTGAATCTGAAAAATATTCGTCTCAAAAAGACCATTGCCCAATTTCAAAAAGATTTTTTAAGAATGGAAGCACATTGTGTTAATCTTAAACTTAAATATCAACTTTAAAAGAAGGGCAACATGGTCAATTTTTGAAAGTAACAAGTAATGAAGCCAAGGTTAAACATGACATAGATGTAATTGAAACAAATAAACATCTGAATAGAACATAAAGTGGCTAAGTTACTAAGGAAAATGGACTTTGAAAGGCTATTACAAGAAATGTTGGATTCTACCAAGTCAAGGAGAGTAAGAAATAGAACACACAACTTCTTTGATTGCAAATATATGATAAATTTAAAGCTCAACTTATAGGAAAAAAAGGGTTTGTATTGCGCATTAAAAAATAGTTAAGGAAAATTAAAAGGAAATAGTATGAACATACTAAGTTTGCAAAATCGTCATCTTAGGGAAAACGGCTTTACTACCACGTAGAAACCAATCAGTTGTTAGACAACCGACTGCGTTTAAGTCTGAACGACCTAGATTTTTAAAGCAACGGTTTGCCTCCCAAGTTGATGTCAATAACGATTTGTAAAAAGTAATCACTACACATTATTTGCCCAAGGAAAGAGAATTTGCTGTTGCAAAACCTCATCACATGATTGCACCTGGCTCATCTAGGTTAAGCTCAAATGACATGGTTCATTAAACACTACCTGGAGGAAGCTAAGAAAAGACACAAGCAAAGCTGTAGGAATTCAGAACCTAAGTAGATGCCTTCTGCTAGATCACAAAGCACAACTAATGATTACAAACCAAAACCTACGATAGATAACTAAAATTCTAGGAATTGGCCTGCATCTAAGACTAGTTGTGTAACGACAAAGACTGTTCCCATAGCAGAACACTCTAGGAATTCTAGAAATTTTTTGACTCTAAACATTTTGTTTGCGCACTGTCAGAAATGTGTCTTTAAATTCAAATCTATGATTCTTTGTGTAACAAATTCATGAATGAAGTCAACTCACGTGTGCTTAGGTTCCATCAATAAGCAACAAAAAGATACATATCCGTTAGAGGCAAATAAGTGTTGCAAAGAAACCAGAAAGACAGATCCCAAAAAGACACAGGTCTTCAATCAAAAAGACTTCCGTTGTGCATGATAAAACAATGACTCATAGATCTTGTCTTAGGTGGAAACCAACGGGTGAAATTTAAAGACAGTTGGTATTAGGTGGGTTCCTACTGGAAATATATTCACATCTAGCACAACCAAGGTTGACAGTAAACCCGAAAATGGTTTAAATGACGATATCACTAACAAGTATGAATGCGAACAAACTCTTGATGTCAGTGCAGGTACACTTAACATACATGCAGGTACATCTTTAAATCCTTTAAAGGAAGGTCTCGAGGTTTGGTGCTAAAAAGACTGATATTGCAGAACCAGGGCTTCAAGGAATTTTCATCTAATTGAATCAGCAATGACTTTGATCATACAGGTCAGAACTCGGAATCCGACCACACAATGAACAGTCAAGGGTTCAAGTGGTACCAAAAGTTGTTCCTCAAGCAGACAAGACAGCTATATCTACGACAAGAGTTGGAAATACTATTTCACCATCCACATAACGGATGCTGTTGATGTCAACATGTTCATATTTTTTATAATACCAATACAAAAAAATATAAAATTTCAAAAGAAAAATACAATTCAAAAATTTCAGAAAATGTTTCAAAATTATTTTCTAGACAGTCTCTTGGAATCGATAACATGTACGTACCTAGAAATGTTGATTAATATCAAACTAGGGCGTGTAAAAATGAAGTTCGAACAGGAGGTTTTCAATGTGTTTTTAAAAACATGTATTCTAATTTTTCTTGATGACTTGTAATCACTCTCAGATTGCACTCGGACCGAACTCAATGGAGAGTGTACGCATAAGTTCGCTTTTCCTTAGCGTTAGAAGTGAGTCTTCAACATTTGGTTGTTTTTTAAATAGTTGACACAATTTTTCAGAATTTCTCAATGACGATTCAAAATCTTTCAAAATTATGTGTTCAACACTCCATCCCTCATATTGTTTTACAAGACAATTATTCTACATTTGGTGTCATTTTTTTAAATGAGTCAAAGTTTGAGGGGAGTTTTTCTGAAAAACAATGTTTTAATGATTGTTGGATAATCAAACATGACAATTATTTATGTATTCAACACATATAACGGTCTTAAATAACAATCTAAGGAATAATAATGCTATTAAATAGATTGATGTTATAAGATGATTAGTGATTGAGCATAAATTTTTCAAAAATTCTTCAATGACAATTCATATCTTTCAAAATTGTGGTGATAACAATTTAACCCTCAATTTTATATTCATTTTACAACTTGGTATCATTGTTTTTGGTGTTAAACATATGTAAAATTAAGGGGAAGCAAGTTAATGTTCCATTTAATTCATGCCAAGTAAAAGTTTTCCCCATGGTATTTCAATACAAATTTTAATCACAAAGTATTTCAAAAACTAAGTGAATTAGTATTTAAAATAAGGGGAGAAATGTATTTAAAATGTGATCTGAAATATAAGTTTTCTTATTCGATTCAAAGTGTTGATATTCTTCCAAAAGGTTTTATGGTTACGATTCATACCCTACAACATCTTTATTTCACGACGATTCTGAAGTCATTATAAGGGGTTGGTAAGGGTAGGTATTTGGTCTTAGATCTAACAGAATGGGGGATACTACCAAGGAACACTCCCATAGTTAGATAGCTATTCATTAGGTAGATTGGAGGCTAGAAAGTTCCAGAAAATTCTCCCTATACAAAAGGACAAAATGGGGAGCCCCTAGTCTAGGGTGCCCCCCTTAAATACACGGGCCCCCCCCCTTAATTTTAAGGGGACCGCCCACCTATTTAAGGGGACCGCCCATAGACTGACGCTCCTCCAGTTTGTCCTATAAATACTGGACTATTTCTCACTATTTTTCACCTTTTGCACTCATTCTTTCTGTTCTAAAACAGCCCACACATCTCATTAAAATCCTTTGATCATATAATCATAAACCTTTGTTTCCAAGTGATCCAAGCTCATTTCCTCAAGTGCAAGAGAAGAATACATCCATCATCAAGTAAAGAAGTATTACACCTTTGTATATTGTTGCAATCTTATTGCATCCATATCATAACTTGTAAATCATTTGTAAATCTTGTAAAGTTGTGTAGTTGTTAGATCTTGGTGATTGTTGTAAGTATAGTTAGATCTTGGTGATCTTTCCTAGTAATGTTAGTTAGGTGTGATTATAGTAGTGGCTTGGTGAAGTAGTGGTGTGAAGAAAACTAAGGTTTGAAGAAGTTGTGTACTCGTGATCAAGTCGTGAAGTCAAGTTGTGTAGTGAAGTTGTAAAGTTATGGTAGATTGGTTCTAGCTAAGATTAGAACTCGACATCTAGCTTAGTGTCAAAAATCAACATAAGCGAAAGTTGTATAAGGTTTTCTCCGCCATAAGGGAGCTTGTTGACATAGTGAAGAAAACTCTGAGTAGGTTGCTTGAGAGAGTAGTGTTGGGCGAAGAGGTGCTTTGTTATCGAACCACATAAAAATCTCGCGTTGTGGTTTGATTGTTCTTACTCTTATCTCATCTCTTACATTATTTTCTCATACTATCCTATTAATTGTTAAGATAAGTATATTGTTCATATTGTGCAAGTGTTGAATTCACATAAGTCCAAATCTAGATTTTTTTTACAAAACACCTTCAAACCTTTAAATTAATAAAAAGCGGGGTAAACTATGTAACCCCCTTCTAGTTTTCCATCATTGGTATCAGAGCACGTCAACATATTTTTAATATAAATTGTAGATTTTAAACTAGAACGAGCTATGGAATCGGAAAAAAATTTTATTTGTTGGGATTATGGGACTTTTACTCAATATTAGTATTTGCCGGCATCACTTGATATGCTAGTGATGGTTTAGTGCTGTTGATGAAGATTCATGAAAACAGTCTGAGTCATTAGTACTATTAGTTATATTAGTTAGTACTGCCAGTACATTGTTAGTACTGCCAGTATAGTTAGTACTATTAGTTAATAGTTAGTGTTGTTAGTTTTATATAGTTAGTACTGCTATTATGATATGCATGAGATAAATTAGGAATAGATATGCATTATCATTGTACGTGTTTTGTAAGCCCATTAAGGTTTCCTTAGTGTATAAAAAGAACCCTACAGCATAGTTAGAGATAGACATCAATCATAAATCTCATAGTTAGTTATTCTGTAACCTAGGTAGAATATTAGCAATCAATATATTCAAAGTTTGGTTTTCATTGTTCTTCTTAGTATTACAAGTAAGATTCTGCATAACTTGTAGTATTCACAATCATAGTTTCTCTTATAGTTAGTTTGCATTTATCTAGGTTAACTAAGCTTTAACAAGCTAAGAATAAGATCTGTTCATTGGGATCTACAAGTGGTATCAGAGCTTGTTGAGAAACTCTGAATAAGAAGAATTCTATAAGATCTGTTAAAAAAAGATCTCTACCTTTAATGGTGAAGAATCTGCACCACAAATGGCACCAGTAGAATCTCCTCAAATGGTGTCTACTGTAAAGCTTCCTATGCTCAAAAAAGGTGAATATACCCTTTGGAGCATGAGGATGGAGCAGTATCTCACTAACATAAATTATGGTTTGTTGCAAGTAATCTTGAATAGTGATGGTCCTATACAAACAACACAAGATGAAAAAGGTGTTGAAACTGAAGTACCTCTAAAGACTGCTCAAGCACTATTACAAAGGCAAAGAGAAAGAAAAGCTAAAAGCATTATGCTTTTGGCTATTCCTGATGAATATCAGCTAAGGTTCCATGCAATAAAGGATGCAAAGACTCTGTGGGCTGCTATCAAGAGTAGGTTTGGTGGTAATGTTGAATCTAAGAAGATGCAGAAGAATGTCTTGAAGCAACAATTTGAAAACTTTTCTGTATCTGACACAGAAGGCCTAGATAAAGCATATGATAGGTTTCAAAAACTTATCAGCCTACTAGAAGTTCATGGTGCAGCTGTTTCTAATGAAGATGCAAATCAGAAATTTTTAAGAGCTCTACCTTCATCATGGAACAATGTAGCCTTGATTATGAGGAACAAAGATGGTATAGATGATTTGGATATTGATGATCTATACAATAACCTAAAAGTGTTTGAAGCTGATATCAAAGGTTCCTCTGGATCATCTTCAAACTCTCAGAATGTGGCCTTTCTCTCTACAGAAGACACTAGCAGAAGTAATGAAGTTAATACTGCTAATGGTGTTTCTACTGCATCAGTTCATAATTCTTAGGGACAAGCCTCTTTATCATCATACTGATGATCTAATGTTCTAATTCTTTGCTAATCAGTCAAATAGTCCACAACTAGATGATGAAGACCTAGAGCAGATTGATCATGATGATTTGGAAGAAATGGACCTTAAATGGCAGGTGGCCATGCTTTCTATGAGGGTTAAGCGATTTTATAAGAAGACTGGAAGAAAGTTAATCTTCAATGGCAAAGAACCTATAGGTTTTGATAAAACTAAGGTTGAATGCTTTAACTGTCATAGAAGGGGCCATTTTGCAAGGGAATGTAGAGCACCAAGAAATCAAGGGAACAGGAATGGAGATGCAGGGTATAGGAGCAGGGACAACACCAGAAGGACTGTACCAGTGGAGACCTCTGATGCATTGGTTGTTTAGGACAATGCTTTGATTGTCCAAGATGGACTGGGATATGACTAGAGTTATATAGCTTAAGATGAACCAACTGAGTTTGCTCTCATGGCCTACACTTCAAACTCCTCAAGGTCTGACACAAAGGTACAATCTTGTTCTAAAAACTGTGTAAAAACATATGAAAAACTTCAAAAACAGCTTGATGAACAGAGACAAACTCTTAGTAAGGCTAATCTAGAAATTGTAGCTTATCAGTTAGGCCTAGAATCTGTAAAGGCACAGTTAGTTGTTCATCAGAAAAATAAAGTTGTCTATGAAGAAAATTTTGCAGTCTTAGAATTTGAAGTAAATGATAAAAGTAATGCTATCACTAGACTTGAAAATCAGTTAGATGAAACCTTAAGAGAAAAAGATGATTTAAAAGCTAAACTAGAATAGTTTGAAACATCTTCTAAAAACTTAAATAAGCTGATTAATAGTCAATTAAGTTCTAAAGATAAAACTGGTCTAGGAAATGGAGATCAATTGAATGAAAATGATTCAAGTGGTAGTGAATTGTTTAATAGTGTATTTGATAGTCGTTCAAGTGATGGAGATGACAATCAAACAAATGATAGGTTCAAAAAGGATAATGGATATCATGCTGTTCCTCCTCCTTTAACTGGGAACTACATGCCTCCACTAGCTGACCTATCTTTTGCAGGATTGGATGATTCTGTTTATAGGCCTACAACAAATAAGACTAGTGTTAGTGTGTCTTAAGTTGAAGCAAGTACCTCTAAAAGTAGCAATACTAGAGTAGAAATGCCTAGATTTGAATCTGTTAGGCCTAGTGGAGTTATCATTGAAGATTGGGTTAGTGATGATGAGGACATTTTTCAATCTAATGATTTGCAAGCAACAAACAAACCTAGTTTTAAAAGGATTGAGTTTACTAATGCTAGGAATGAATCTGTTAAACCTAAACAAGCTAAAAAACCTAGGATGATCACTCAAAATCCTAAGGTAGATAGAAGAGATTGGAATGGACAAATGACTCAAAAACTGGGGTTAGGATTTGGGTTTACAAAGAAAGCTTGTTTTGTTTGTGGCAGTTACAGCCATCTAATAAAAGACTGTGATTTTCATGAAAAGAGAATGGCTAAATCTGTTTTGAAAGATATGGGAAAAGTTACTGGTCATAGGGAAGTTAGACCAGTTTGGAACAACACTCAGAGAATAAATCATCAAAATAAATTTGTTCCATCTGCAGTCTTAACAAGGTTTGGAAGAGTACCAGTTAGTGCTGCCAAGCAAAGCTCTTTCAGAGCAGCAGCATCAACTGGTGCAGTCAAACAAGTTAATACTGCTACCCATACAAATAGAGTGAATGTTTCAAAAACAAGAACAAATACTTTTCATAAGTCACATTCACCTATTAGAAGGCCTTTTCATAAATCAACAGCACCAAACACCAGTATTTCAAATGAAATAGTTAATACTGTCAGAGTAAAGGGTGTTAATACTGCTGGGCAAACAGCAGTTAGTGCTGTTAAGGGTAATGGGGTCACTGCTATTAAGGCCTCAGCAGGTTGTGTTTGGAGACCCAAAATGACTGATTTAAACAATGTCTCCAAAGACAATAGTGGACCGTGGGTCTCAAAAAGAGTAAATTATATAGATCCACAAGGCAGACTCAAGTCAGTAGTGGCTTGGGTCCCCAAGAGACACTGACTCTCTTACTTTTGTGTAGGGAAATCCACAACAAGCTTTGAAGAACAAAGGAATATTTGACAGTGGATGTTCCAGGCACATGACAGGGAACAAAGACTTCCTTACTGACTATCAAGACATTGATGGAGGTTTTGTTGCCTTTGGTGGTGGTACTAGAGGAGGTAAAATAACAGGTAAAGGAAAGATAAGAACAGATAAGTTAGACTTTGAAGATGTGTTTTTTGTAAAGGAACTAAAGTTTAATCTTTTCTCTGTCTCACAAATGTGTGACAAGAAAAACAATGTTCTTTTCACTGAAACTGAATGTCTTGTTTTGTCTCCTGATTTTAAGCTACTTGATGAAAGCCAAGTACTGCTTAGAGTTCCCAGGCAAAGCAATATGTACAGCTTTGATTTAAAGAATGTTGTTCCTTCTGGAGATTTAACTTGTTTGTTTGCAAAAGCCACAATTGATGAGTCTAAATTATGGCATAGGAGGCTGGGTCATGTGAATTTTAAAACAATGAATAAACTTGTAAAGGGAAACCTTGTAAGAGGTCTTCCTTCAAAGATTTTTGACAATGACCATACTTGTGTTGCTTGTCAGAAGGGAAAGCAACACAAGGCTTCCTGTAAGGCCAAACTTGTGAGCTCTATCAGCCAACCCTTATAGATGTTGCATATGGACTTATTTGGTCCAACATCTGTTAGGAGTATCAACCATAAGATATATTGCCTTGTAGTGACTGATGACTTTAGCTGGGTTTTCTTCTTAGCCTCTAAAGATGAGACAAGTGGGATTCTTAAGAGATTTATAACAGAAATAGAAAACCATTTAAACCATAAGGTTAAAGTAATTAGGTGTGATAATGGGACAAAATTCAAAAATAGGGAAATGAATAAATTCTGTGGATTAAAAGGGATAAAAAGGGAATTTAATGTTGCCAGAACTCCACAACAAAATGGAGTTGCTGAGAGAAAGAACAGGACTCTGATTGAGGCTGCTAGGACTATGCTAGCAGACTCAATTCTACCTACTGTATTTAGGGCTGAAGCAGTTAATACTGCTTGGTATGTTCTGAATAGGGTTTTAGTGAGCAAGTCTCATAACAAGACACCCTATGAACTTATAATTGGCAGAACACCAAGCATAAGTTTCATGAGACCTTTTGGATGTCTTGTTACTATTCTAAATACCCTAGAACCTTTAGGCAAATTCGATAGGAAGGCTGAAGAAGGGTTTTTAGTCGGGTACTCTGTAAATAGCAAAGCTTTTAGGGTATTTAATTCTCAAACCAGAAAAGTTAAAGAGAATCTGCATGTAAACATTCTTGAAAATAAACCAAATGTTGCAGGACAAGGACCTAACTGGCTTTTTTATATTGATTCCTTAACAAATTCTATGAATTATCAACCAGTTACTGCAGGGAATCAAACTAACAAAAATGCAGGTCCATAAGAAGCTAATAGTAATACAGGTTTGAAGCAAAGTATTAATGCTGGACAATCTGAAGAAAGCGTCTACTCAATAATATATTATGTTTCCATTATGGTCTTCTATCTCTTCAAGCTACAAGAGCTCAGATGAAAAGTACAAAAATGATACATCTGATGATGTTGCTGGTTAAACTCCTGTACAAAAACCAGCAAGTGAGAATGAACAAGCCTTGAAGAATGTTCTTGATAATATGATGGATCAAGAGAAGGAGGCTACAGAGCAATTAGATGATGTTAGAAAAGAGTTTGAAGCATAGTGTAATAGGGAACTTCTTCAAGGGAAGGCTACTAGAGCCAGCGGCACTAATAGTTTTAATATTATTAGCATACCAGTTAATGCTGCCAGTGCACCAAGAACTTTTAATGATGCTAGACCATCATTTGTTCCTCTTGGTGGATCCTTTCCTTTTGATGTCAATGATCCTCCAGATGATCCTCTCATGCCCGATTTGGAGGATACTGTTGAAGTTTAACATACTGACATTTTTGGCAGTGCTTATAATGATGATGATTTAGACACTTGTAATTCTCCTTATGATGATCAAGTTGTGGGTGCAGAGGCTGATTTCAACAACATGGAACCTTCCACTGTTATTAGTCATATTCCCACAACTAGAGTACACTCTATTCATCCTAAATATCAAATAATTGGTGATCCAAGGTCAGCAGTACAAACAAGGGGCATGACAAAGAAGAGTTATAGAGAACATGCTATAATTAGCTACATCCAAAAGCAGAAAAGGTCAAATCACAAAGATTTCTAAAACTGCTTATTTGCATGTTTCCTCTCTCAGTAGGAACCCACAAAGATAGCTCAAGCCCTTGATGATGAAAGTTGGGTTAAAGCAACGTAAGAAGAGCTGCTTCAGTTCAAGATTCAGAAGGTTTGGACCCTAGTTAACTTACCTTATGGCAAGAAAGTTATTGGTACAAAGTGGGTGTATAGAAATAAGAAAGATGAAAGGGGTATAGTAGTCAAAAACAAATCTATGCTGGTAGCACAAGGATACAAACAAGAAGAAGGCATTGATTATGATAAGGTGTTTGCTCCTATTGCCAGGATTAAAGCAATCAGGTTATTTTTAGCCTATGCATCATTCATGAATTTTCTTGTGTACCAGATGGATGTCAAAAGTGCCTTTCTCTATGGTACTATTAAAGAGGAGGTATATGTTAGCCAACCTCCAGGTTTTATGGATCCAAAATTTCCAAAAAAAGTTAATAAGGTGGAGAAAGCCTTATATGGTTTACATCAAGCTCCTAGAGCTTGGTATGAGACTCTTTTTACCTATATGTTGGACAATGGATTCTACAAAGGACAAATTGACAAGACTTTGTTCATAAAGAGAGTCAAGGGTGATATTCTGCTAGTACAAGTATATGTAGATGACATCATCTTTGGTTCTACTAAAAAGCCTTTGTGTATAGATTTTGAGCAAATAATGCACAAAAGGTTCCAAATAAGTTCAATGGGAGAGCTCACTTTCTTTTTGGGTGTACAAGTCAAGCAAAAAGAGGATGGGATCTTTATTAGTCAGGACAAGTATGTTGGTGAAATCTTGAAAATTTTGGCTTTTCTAGTATAAGGACAGCCAGTACTCCTATGGAAACCAATAAGGCTTTGACAAAAGATGAAGACGGTGAGGATGTTAATATCCATTTATATAGGTCATTGATGTACCTTACATCCTCTAGACCAGATATTATGTTCTCAGTTTGTGCATGCTCAAGATTTTAAGTTCAACCAAAAGTTTCCCACATAAATGCAGTAAAAAGGATCTTTAGATACCTAAAAGGTCGACCTAAATTGGGCCTTTGGTATCCTAAGGACTCTCTTTTTATACTGGAAGCTTTCTCAGACAGTGATTATGCAGGTGCTAGCTTGGATAGGAAATCCACAATAGGAGGTTGTTAATTTTCTTGGTTCAAGGTTAATCTCTTGGCAGTGTAAAAATCAGACTGTGGTGGCTAACTCAACTACTGAAGCTAAGTATATTGCTGCTTCTCAATGCTATGGTCAAGTGCTTTGGATCCAAAATCAGTTGTTAGATTATGGATATAATTTTATGCAGACAAAGATTCATGTTGACAATGAGAGTGCTATTTGTGTTGTCAAGAATCCTGTCTACCATTCTAAAACAAAGCATATAGAGATTAGGCATCATTTCATCAGAGAATCCTATGAGAATAGATTGATAGAGATGGTCAAGATACACACTGATAATAATGTAGCTGATTTGCTCACTAAAGCTTTTGATGTGAGTAGATTTAATTTTCTGGTGGCAAGCATTTGTATGCTTAATCTGTAGCTGCATGGTCTCAAGGGAGGTTAATGGTGTATAAGTGCATCAGATTATACACAAGTGCTATTTGGATTGAAGTTGGAAGGTAAACATGATGATCAGTTACTTAATACTACTGGGCTTAGCTTTCTCTATTTGAAGAAACTTTGTACTGCTGGTACAAAAAGTTTATACTGCTAGGCTTGGTTAAGTACTGCTTAGTTATCATGAGTGGATTAATGCTTGACAAGGTTTAGAGATGCTCTTTAGATGAATTTGAAGCTTAATCTGATATCTCAAGGATTAGTACTGCTAGGTATAACTAGTACAACTAGTTATACTTAATAATGCTAGTTTTAATATTGTTTATTAAAACTTAATACTGTCAAGAATCATATGGTATGTATTGTGCTTTGGACTAACATTTGCAGGTTAAGCAAAGCAGTATGGTTGGATATGGTGTGATCATAAACAACTGGATGTCTTGAGTGGAATGGGTTACAACTGGTATGTTGGTTTGGTTAACAGTTCTTAACTTTTATTCATGGGCTATGCATAGATATGGATCCCCATGAATTCTCACATGTCTATCTAGTTATTTCTAGTGTGCTTGTGATGAATAGAGGCATGTTATTGCATAGTTTTTAGAGGATAAGTTAATACTGTTAGACTAATATTAGTACTGGTAGTCAAAAAGTTAATACTGTCAGGCTAATATTAAACTGCTTGTTACCATTAATACTATTTGGGGCATAACAGATTTTCATTAATTAATTATTACCATTGAGACATTTCCGCCAACAACTTGCATATAGGGTTCTATGAATTGGATAATTCTTGATCTTTCCTTTTATTATACTCTTTCTTAATTTAAAGGATCAAGTTTATTCAGTCGGTCCAATCACACCCTTAAGCTCTCTTCATAATATCTCAATTAACTTTGTCAAACCCTCGTATTTTCATCAACGAACTTAAACCCAGAACCCTTCTCTTGAATCAATCACTATATGGTAGATTTGAAGTTTGTCGATCAACACAACATGGTCGCTTGTTTGGAAAAGTCAAAAGAAAATGTTGAGTTTCATCAGATAATGGACTTCCTCTTTACATGTTTAATCAATTATGCTCTCACTGTAAGTCCCACTATCTATGCTTCTTACATTGAATAGTTTTGGAATACTGCCACTTCTAAAACAGTTATTCAGTGCAGCAAATACATGCTATTGTTGATAACAAGGCTGTGGTTATATCAGAATCATCAGTGAGAAGTGATCTTCTCTTTAATGATGAGGATGGTATTATCTGCCTAACAAATGATGAAATTTTTGAAAACCTTGCATTGATGGGATATGAACAGCTTTCTACAAAACTTACTTTTCAAAAAGGTTCATTCTCACCTCAATGGAAGTTTATGATACAAACCATCCTTCACTGTATAAGTTCAAAATCAACTGCTTGGAATGAGTTTTCAACTAATTTGGCTTCAGTAGTTATATGTCTAGCAAAGGGTCAAAAGTTTAATTTTTCTAAATTAATTTTTGATGGTACGTTGAGGAACTTGGATCCAAAGAGATTTTTAATGTATCCAAGGTTTTTACAACTCTTTTTGAATAACCAGCTTAAAGATTTACCAAAACCTTTTAATGATACTTATGAGACACCCAAACATAGTAAAAAGGTTTTCTCAAATATGGCAAGGTAAAGTACCAAATTTTCAAGAAAAGTTACTCCACTTTTTGACTCCATGTTGGTGCAAAACCAAGCACCTAAGAGTGAAGGTTCAGCAACACCCCCTAAACCCCAACCCACACCCTTTACTTCACAACCAAATGTTTCTGAACCTCAAACAGAACCACTTCAAACTGAAACACCTCTACCAGTTTTTCATGAACCTCAATCTGAAGCTCACATTGAGCAAATACTCTAATCTCCAACCACATATCAAAGAAAAAGAAAGACTCAAAAACATAGGAGAACCAACAAGGATACTAAGTTACCTCAGACTAGTGTACCTCAAGACCTTGGAGCAGATGAGGTTGTCCATAAGGAGGGGGTGACAGTGTGGAAAGGGCTATCACTACTGCTGCTAGCTTAGATGCAGCACAAGACAGTGATAACATAATTAGGACCCAGACCACGGCAATGCCTAATGTTGACATTCCTCAGGGAATGGATACAGGTGGCAGTCCCAGGCGCCAAGACACCATGGGGGTGCTCCTGCTCAGACTAGGTCTGAGAGAGTGCTTGAAAAGCCCAATGAACCACCTCTCTCAGAAGGTCACACATCTGGAAGTGGGGAGGGCAGTATGGAATATCATTTTGAATTGACGGATAATGTACCACCTACACCCCATGATTCACCTCTCTTAGGAGGTAACACACCTGGAAGTAATGAGGGTAGAATGGAACTAATTAAGGAATTGATGGAAACCTGTACCTCATTAACCAAAAGGGTTCTTGCCTTAGAGGAAGCAAAGACTGCTCAAGACAGGGTGATTAACAGATTGAAATTGATGGTTAAGAGGCTAGAAAAGAAGAAAAAGGCAAGAACCTCATAACCTATGAAGAGGAGATTGCTTAAAGGCAGAGTTGAGACTTCTACTGACACAAGTTTGGGTGAGGATGCATCCAAACAGGGGAGGAGCAGTGACAAGACAAAGCTAATGTTTAAAAATAATGTTTTTGATGTGCTTGATGCTGACCAAATAACTACTACTGGACCTTCACATGTTAGTACTGCTGATCAAGTTAGTACTGCTAGGCAAGAAGTTAGTACTGCTACTCTATCTACTCCTCCTACAACAGCAACAGTCTTTGATGATGAGGATGTTACTATGGCTATGGCTCAAACTTTGATCAAGATGAAGTTAAGGCTAAGGAGAAAGGGGTTGAGTTTAGAAATATAGAAGAAGCTTCTAGACCTGTCAGAACAATAACTACACTTCAACCTCTTCCAAAGATTGATCCAAAAGACAAAGGTAAGAGTGTATTGGTTGAAGAAGAGCCTAAGAAAGTAAAAAGCAGAGATCAAGGGTTAGCTCAAATTGAAAGTGATGCAGAGTTAGCTCAAAGATTGCATGAGGAAGAGTTAGCAGAGTTAGACAGAGCTCAAATAGAAAGACAAAGACAAGAAGAAGCTACTAATGCTGATTTAACTGAAGAGTTTGATGAAATTCAAGCCAGAAATGATGTTGATGCTTTGTTTGCTGCAAAGCTCTAACAGGAAGAGAGAGAGAGAGAGAAGTTTACCATTGAAGAAAGAGCACAATTTTTGGTAGAGACAATAGCAGCACAAAGGAAGTTTAGACCTGCTCAAAGGGCTGCAGAGATCAGAAGTAAACCACCTACTAAAACACAGTTGAGGAATCTTATGATGACTTATCGAAAGAACACAGGTGGTTACAAACACAGTCAGCTAAAAAGAAAGACTTATGAAGAAATCCATGAGTTGTATGAAAGACAGCAAAAGAGGAATCAAGATTTTATACCAACGAATTCAGAGAAAGAAGCTCAGAAATCAGGTAAAAGATTGAAAAGAGTTGCAGGATCGTATGAAACACAAAAGGCACCTAAGAAACCAAAAGTAATGAAATTTGTAAAGAAAGTTACAGAAGAAGAAGAAGCAGCAGAGTATGAGAAGGAGAAGGAAGAACACATGTTAAGCTTAAAGATAATTTTTGGTGATGACAGTAAAGTGAACTATGAACCACTATCCAGAAGATTTCCTATTGTGAAATAGGAATATAAGTTGCTGGGAAATGTGGATGTAAAAGACATGTATGTTTACAAATTAACCAGAGCTGATGGAACTTCAAGCTATCATGGAGACATGCAAGCCTTCTTAAGAAGACTTGAATGACCTATACAGGTTAGTTCAGGAAAGGTTTCAAGATCATCCACTTGAAGGACATGATTTGTTGCTTTGGGGAGATCTAAGGATGCTATTTGACCCAGATGAAAAAGATGAACTATGGATGAATCAACTGGATTGGAAATTGCTGAAATGGAAATTGCATGAAAATTGTGGAGTTCACACTCTGTTTATGGATGGTACACCTATGGAGATTAATATGCTAGTAGAGAAAAAGTACTCACTGATTAAGGAATTATTGGAGAAGGTGCTGAACTTGCAGTTAGAAGCTGAAGAAGAAAGTACTATGGCATTTGAGCTTATCAAGTTTATCAAATCAATGCTTGAAGAGTAGTAAAATATTTGGATACATCCTCCTAATGACCAAGATGCTTAAACTAAAGAAACTTGATGATTGACAAGTAAATATCAAGTTTAGGGGAGGATTGTTAGGAATTTTGAGTTACTACTGCCAGTACTACTTTACTACTACTGGTTCAAGATTGATACTGCTGTTGAAGTTTAAAGAAAATAGTCTAAGTTATTAGTACTGCTAGTTGTAATAGTTAGTGCTGCCAGTACAAATGTTAGTACTGCCAGTATAGTTAGTACTGTTAGTTAATAGTTAGTGCTGTTAGTATTATATAGTTAGTACTGCTAAAATGATATGCATGAGATATATTAGGAATAGATATGCATTATCATTGTACACGTTTTGTAAGCCCATTAGGGTTTCCTTGGTGTATAAAAGGAACCCTACGGCATAGTTAGAATTATCAATTCATAGTTAGTTATTCTGTAACCTAGACATAATATTTGCAATCAATATATCTAAAGTTTTTAGTATTCTTTGTTCTTCTTTGTATTACAAGTTAGATTCCGCATAACTTGTAGTATTCACAATCATAGTTTCTCATATAGTTAGTTTGGATTTATCCAAGATAACTAAGCTTTAACAAGCTAAGAAGATCTGTTTATTTGGGACTTCACAATCGGTCAGCTAACCTTACGCTCATTTTAGTAGGTTTGAGAGTTTCAAGAGATAATTAAGCATATATAGAATATGGCATGAGATTAATGCTAGCACCAAGGTCGGCTAAAGCATTGCATGAGAAGGCTTTGCTAAAAGTGCAAGGAATAAGGAAACTTCCGGGGTCTCCAAGTTTAGGTGGAACTTTGTTTTGAATTATAGTAGAACTTTCATCGCTCAGGAAAGCAGATGAGATTTGTTCAAGCTTGTGCTTATAGCTTACGAGCTCTTTGAGAAATTTGCCATAGTTTGGCATTCCTGCTAAAACATCGACAAGAGGTACATTGATTCAAACGGCTCGAATCATGTCAAGGAATTTACCATATTGGGCTTCCATTTTCTCCTTTCGAAGTCGTTGAGGGTATGGAATCTTTGGTTTGTATGGTTTAGGCACTGAAGTTTCTTTGAATGGTTTTGGGATTTGAGATTTCGGTTGAGGTGTAGATTCTTCTTCATCATCCTCACTATCAAAATTGATAGGAGTTTCAGAATCATTTTGCTGATCATTTGGGTTGACAGATGGGTCGTAGGTTTCACCACTCCGCGTAAATATGGCATTTACATGCTCATTTCGAGCTTGCGATGGTTGATAAGGTTTAGATGAGTTACCTTTTGGGTTTGGTTGAGTGTTACTTGGAAGATATCCAGAAGGTCGACCAGACTGCTTATCAGCTAATCTGTCGAATTTTGCTTCAAGGTTTTAGATCGAGGCTTGATGATTTTTTGTTGTTGTTTCGAGTTTAGATTTGAGATCCATAAAAGTATCTTTGAGAAAATAATTCGTCGAGTGTTGTGCTTTTATGAAATTGCTTAATTGTTTTTTGAAGGTCGGGTTTATCATCAGAATTGGATCGATAGTTGCCTCGATTGTAATCATTATTTTCGCTTGAACTCTAATTAACGTGATTTGAGTCACTATCGCGGAAATCATTATAAAAACGAGTACGTCATAAGGTTTGTATGAATTTCCTTCTACTTCAGAAGACATAGGTTTGTCATCTTCGTCATATTCGTGTATTAAGTGATTTGAACGGGATTTCATTTCTTTGTACTGAGCGTCCATTTTCATGGTCATGGCATCTATTCGTGTTATAATTTTGTCAGTATCAGAATTACTGCTACCTTCATCGGCGAAAGCAATGGTTTTCTTTAGAGATGATTTTGTTTTTTGGTTTTTAGCCCAATCGAGATTGAGTTGGACTTTATCTTCGAGGAGTTGATACGCTTGGTTTGGTGTTTTATAGAGGAAAATTCCACTAGCTGCAGAATTAAGAACTTCTTGGGTTACTTCGTTGAGACCGTGGTAAAAGATTTTAATGATATTACCTTTGGTAAGATTGTGACCATGGCAATTTTTAAGCATTTATTTCATACGAAGCAAAGCTTCGGTTAAGGTTTCATTTTCATGTCGAAAAAAGGCTTGGATTTCTTCGAGGAGTCGATCGAAAAAAGCTGGGGGGAAAGAATCGACTTATAAAGGCGATGTGAAGTTTATTCCATGTTTCGATGGTTCCTTCGTTGAGTTCATCAAGCCAGGTTTTTGCTTCACACATGAGTGATATGGGAAACATCATTACGCGCACGGCTTCGTTCTCAGTGTCCTTGTATTTAAACATATCACATATTCCGAGAAATTCTTGAATGTATTTGTGCGAATCAGTTTTAATTCTACCATAAAATTAGTTTCCTTTGACGAGATTCAAGTGGTTACCCTTAATGGCGAATTCGTTTGCAGTTTCAGGAATGGTGATTGCGAAACCAGAGTTTGAGCGACAACACAGTCGGCAACCCACATGGGTTCATCATCCATTTGATTGTAATTTTCAAGAATATTAAGAAAGTGACAAAAATATTTGATGTCAAGAATGAGAAGGTATACAATTCTTGGTTGTGCTGGTCGTTCGTCTCTTCGTTCGAAAGAGACTCTCCGGTTTCGTCGACGAAGTCTACGATTCAGTGTACGTTTAGGTTCAGATAATGGTTCGACAAGTTTTGAGTTGGAAGCACTGTTATGTCGAATCAAAGGATGGTGGCTAAAGAGTTAAACACTCGATTGATGCAATGAAATGTACGGATAACAAAGAAAAAGATCAAGAGAAAGAAATGGATTGCCAAATGAAACCCAAGAAAAAATAACAAAGAATGGAAGCTGAAGAAAAACTTTCCTTATAACGACGTTTATCATTGTCTCCTGCACCCAACAAAATCTCCATCTGAACCGTATCAACAAAGAATCAAATCCAGGGAAAAGTCTAGCTAATGACTCAAATATAAATTAAGCGCTTTTTGGGAGGCAACCCGAGTCCTTTTTAGTTGTTTGTTTTAATTTCTGTTTTGAATAAATATATACACCCTTTATAAAAATTGTTTTTCAACTTGTCAAATCTTAAGTATGGGGGTGTTACATGCTCGTAATGTTTTATATATTATTGCTTGCATCTGTAATTGTTTTTTTTGATTAAATTTGCAGTCATGTAATGGAGAAGGTATGATTGGAGCAAAATCAATTGATCTCACAAACTTATGCTAGCTTTTGCGTAGCATTCATCATATGGATTCCGACCGTGATTTTTTTGCCTGGTGAGTTTCATTTCTCTTGAACTATTATTTATTTTCCCTATTTTTACATACTTTGAAATTTATTTTTCACATTAACGATAATGCAAAACTTAAGTGTGGAGGAGGTAAATAGGAGATACGTAACCGGTTTTAACACTTCCATTTTTTAGGCTAATCTTTAAATTTTGTGTAGACTTATTTGCCCTTATGATCTAGTTATTTTCACGCTTTTAGGATAATATATTAGAATAACTAGATCATCCACTGGTAAATATTGTAATTTTGAAAAATTTGAGATGTGTCCCGGTTAATATTGTAATCCATTCTAGGATTAATGACATTTGCTTGCACATTTTATAGCCCTTTCCACTAAATTGTGAGGATTTGAGCTTATTTTATATAGCATACATCTTTTATGCTCTATTTGTTTGCTATGAGCGTGCCGGTGATTGTATTTATTCTAGAACTTATGCTTGTAAATCATTACGAATTCTGCAGTGAGATCACATTCATATGATATAAGTGTATTCACGTGATAAAGAGGCATCCTTAGAGATTTTTAAAAAACCCAATACCTTTTCCGTTTTAAATCTTATTTTTTAGCTAGTTACACTGATAAGCTAACCACCCACATTAACTTTGGAACTTTATTGAAAAGCGACTAAGTGTCATTCGCTGTTAGAGAATGTTTTCGCTTCTGCTGAACTCATTTAATTCGTTCCTGATGGCAGTTCAAGTTAAAATTCCAGCCTGATAAGTTCTGCTGGTCTGTTCTCGTTCCTGCTGACTGAGAGATTAAAATCTGCTGATTTATGTTTCTGCTGGTCATGTTTTCTCGTTTCCTGCTGTACAGAGATAGAATCGCTGATTGTTTCTTTTATAGACGTAATTAATGTAATTAAGATTTATAATTTATTATCTAAGTATTATTCCTCATTAATTATAGAATGCATAAATTAAAAGGAAAGAGATTGATATTGATGTATTTCTCTTACGAGATTTTTAGTTTTCTTGTTGACCATTTAGGGTTTCTTTCTTCTCTATAAGAGAAACCTTTAGCATTAGGCGTTTTGACACCGATTGCAAATTAAAAGAAAAAACTTTTAATTATCAATAGAAAGATCCATAGAGGATCATGTTCATATAGTTTGTTCTTCTTTGTTGAATTGTTTTAGTTTTCCGCCTAAAACATTTGCTAGAGTCTCTCAAGAATATGCTTGAGATTACATAAGCACTATTCAAACCACAAAAGCTAGAAGATCTATCTAGTACAATAACCTAACAAGTGGTATCATAGCCTGGAGAGATCCTCTGATAAAGAAGAATTACTGTTAGCACCCCACACAACAAAACTTTGTTATCAATACCGTGAACAATGTCAGTAACCCTATGCCGTCTATACCTACTCAGTCACCATTTACTTATCCTAACCCTAATCCATCTGCTTCACCTTCATTCACTCAAGATGATACCTCAGATTCTTTCATACCTGAACCCACACAACCGATCCCTACATACACTCAACCTGCTTTCTCACAACCTGCTTTCTCACAACCTGCTTTCTCACAACCGAATCAATCTTTCTTTTCACAACCTGCTGTTCACTTGACTCAACCTTCTCAGACCAACCCTAACAATGTCCAGTCACAACAGTTTCAACAGTTCCAAACAGCCACTATCTCTGCCAACAATGCAAAATTTCCTTATCTAGAGAAGGAAAAATATGAGATATGGGCTATGAAGATGGAGTACTGGATACAGAATGCTGATCATAATCTTTGGAGGATTGTTTCAGCAAGGAAACATCCAAAGAGGTTGGAAAAGATGCAGAAATGAAATACAATTGTTCAAGCCACCTGTCTCTCTTGATGAGCATTAGCTGTACAAAGGGAGAAAAAGGTGAGAATCCCTTGTTGCTTCAGGCTTGAACCTTCAGATCTTATCCCATTTTCATCAACATTATGATGCAATGGATAGTTATGGGGGCAGTTAAGGCTAGGTTTGGTGGGAATGACAGATGAATCACATTCAACAAATATTCTTTTTTTCAAAATCACACTCTCATCCAACAAATCTCGACAATCATCAACAATTTTCACAAAACACAACAACACAACATTTCAACTTCACAATTTCATCAACAAACACACATTCCATTTTTCAAAATCATCAACACACAATCACCACAACATCACATCAAAAAGAAAAAAAGAAATCCAAGCAGCAGTTTACAAAATACTCTGTGACAGAAAGGGAAAAAAAGAAGGCCACATAAGGGCTAATGACAGGTTTTTAGAAGATTCGACCATTTTGAATCAAGTGCAGGCAAGGCCAGACAATGATGATATCAACCTAAAGTTTCTTAGAGCACTTCCTTCTTCATGGTCACAAGTTGGGTTGGCACTAAAAACAAGAGGTGCCCTGTGATTCAATAGTTTAGATGACCTTATAACAAAACTAAGGTCACTTGAACTTGATGTCATAATTGGTCATAGCTATAGTTGTGAAAGCTTCTGTTAGCCCCACTCATTCAGCGTTTATTGGACCTTAAACCTGCTCTGGCTCAAAGCCTACTAAATCTGATCAATCACGTATTTGTTCCATCAGTTTCTCAGACATCTGATGTTCTGATAACTTAAAAGGAAATGTTTTTTGCGTCATTCCTTTGTTTCTGAGAATAAACAAGATCAAGATATGACTATGAAGACTTTGACCAGGTTTGATCAGTTGGAGATGGTAAGAAATGGACTTTTAAAATGGCAAATGGCTTAATGCTCTCCTTAGAGATTAACAGGTTTTGAGAAGAAGGCAGGACCGAAAGATGAACTACAACAATCAGCAGCCTAGATTTGACAGAAGGAAGGTTAGATGCTACAAATGTCTTCAATTGGGACATTTTGCTAGGGAGTGTAATGTGAAGACAGTTGATGATAAGGCTAGGTATTCTGCTTTTAAGGTCACAGAAGTTAAGACAGACGAACCAAAAGCTTTGGTCTCAGTTGATTCCATGGTGAATTGGTCGGATCATGCGGCAGAAAACAAGACTGGTGAGGTTGAGAAGGTATATGGGATGATGGCTGGACTTCATGCTGATAATGGTGGTGCTGGTGTTTCTAATGCTGCTGATGAGTTTGCTATGATGGGGATTTCTCCTAAGGTACAAAATTGTCCCCTTGGTTGTGATTCTAAAATTAATGATCTTAATCATATGTATAATAATCTTGATAGATTGTATAATGATTGTTACATTAAAGTTCAGGCATATCAGCATGCTGTTAAAACATTAGAATCACAAAAAGATTGGTACCATAAAACTCAGATTGCATTAGAAGAAAAGATTAGGGTTTTATCTGCTAATCTAGAAAACACCACTAACACACTGAGTTATACTGAAAAATTACATGATCAGGCACAAAATGAAAAGAAAGAATGGGAAGTTAAGTATGAAGCGACATTAGCTAGATTTGATAAGTGGAAGGAGTCTTCCAAGAACTTGAATAAGTTAATAAATAGCTCTATGTCTACAAGAACTAAAATTGGTCTAGGATTAAAAGAGTACTTTGGAAAAGACGAAGTGTTTGATTTGTCTTCACCTAGTGTCATGAACCCAGAAACTGTTACGGAGGCTAAACCTCTTTACTCATGGTTTGTCAAGGCTGGGGAAATGCATGCAGTTCCTCCCTCTATAACTGGAACTTATATGCCCAGCCCATACAAGTCTGATATAGAGGAAACACAGGTAAGTTACATGTCAAAGTTTGATAATAAAACTTCTGAACCTCTTTCAGAATCTAATGACTTTGTCTCTTGTGATAACAGTGACAAGTCTTCAGACTAAGAGACCTATGCATCCTGTGATTCAAGCCTCAAGACTCAGACCAGCAGTCAATTCTGTTTGTGGTAGTAAATTGCATTTGATTAAAGATTGTGACTTTTATAATTGTGTAGATTCTGTCCCCTGTAAATCTAAAGCAGCATCTGTTCCTGCTGGTAGTAAGAATTCGCCAGCATCAGTTCCTGCTGGTGGATCTGATCCTGCTGCTAGTGGAAACAGACCAGCAGTCAATTCTGCTGGTAGACCAAATCCTGCTGGTTGGTCTAAAAGACCAGCAACTGTTTCTGCTGGTAGTAGGAATTCACCAGCATCTGTTACTGCTGGTGGATCTGATCCTGCTGCTAGTAGAAACAGACCAGCAGTCATTTTTGCTGGTAGACGAGTTTCTGCTGGTTGGCTTAATCCTGCTGCTAGACCATATTTCAGACCATCATCTATATATTTTAATAATATGTATTGGCCTGACTTATATGACCCTATGTATATGAATAAGGGACGATGGGGCACTGCTGTTAAGACCTCAGCAGGTTACTCTTGGAGGAATAAAAGACCACATTTTTGAGGGTCCAAGAGTAATGGTGGATCTCATCAATCTACATGGTTTCACACTTAATGATCCACAAGGCAGGCTAAAGTCAGATCTGGCTTGGGTCTCTCAAGTGTACTCATATTTTTGTTGTATGATTTGTAGGGTGATCCTAGTACAGATAATGACATAGGTATAGTTGACAGTGGTTGCTGGTATGTGCTTAATTACACATACCATTTTCCATTCTAAACGGACTTAAACGTCTAAAAACATACCAAAAATACATTGT
>BQNB010078414.1:3304-28046 GCA_026074375.1 Tanacetum coccineum
TCATGTACTTGTTGCTGTGTCTGAATGAGAGTACTCTACAGCTGGAGCTGTGTCTGGTGTACCTGGAGATGGGTCTCATGTACATATAGATGATCACGATGGGTCTGAAGCTCCTGATGAGTCGCTTGACTCAATCCTATCGAGTAAGCCCAAGCCTCTCGGGAAGTATAGGCCTCCTCCTCCACCATCCATACTATCTCTTGGAGAGTCATCCTATCCCCCATAAGCAAATTGACCTGCTGCGAGTCCATATCGACTCGTTGTGATATACAAGACCTACTATCCTGAGCATCCTCTAGTAAAGCATACAAGTCATGTGTATCATGCTCATGGAGCTCAGCAAGCTCTATGGCCTTAGTATTGACCTCTCTTAAGGTCACCGTTGCTATCTCAGGCACTGCCTCTGCTGGATCTACCCAAGTATCCCTAATATCGTACCCAACATCTCTAATCCCCTGTCGTCTCTCCTCAACATCTACCGTGCTGACAAACCCATAATCTATCCCCCGACCTCTGGTAGGTCTAGCAGTAGAACTCTCTCCAACCTCATATCAGGAGCCTAGAGTGGACAAACACAATCTCTTGCAAGGTGGCTGCTCAGACTCGGGAATCTCATCCCTATGGTCAACAGGTGGTGGTATGTATAGAGATGGTGGTAGTGGTGGTAGTGGTAATGCGGCAGTAACTGCATCAATGAGAGCCTGAGTGGATGCTATCTTGAGTGTCTGGATTTGGGTTGGACACCCAGATGACAGTAGTAAAGGTGATGGCACAGGTGGTGGTGATGAATGTGCAGGTGGGGCTGTGCACCTAGCAAGGCGCTCTCCTGCAGAGGGTGGTGATAGTAAGATAGGTGGTGATGGTGATGGAGTAGTCATGGCCAGAAGTCTCTCAACCACTTCCTCTGGTGGAAGGGATATGGAAATCTGAGACCGGACGGTAATCCTAGCCCCAATAGTAATGTTAGTGGAGGGTGGTGGTATAACAGGCTCTGTTCCCTCAGGTGAGAAAATAGGCTCATCAACAGGTACAACAATAGTAGAGTCGGCCGGTGCTAAGTGCTCCTCCTCCTCCTCCTTATCCTCTTCATCCTCATCCTCATCATCCTATCACCGTCATCATCATCTCCATCATCTCCCCCGTCCATAGGATAGTCGACTGGACCATCCTCTGTCTCATCATACTCGTACTCCTTTGGATCCTCCTCGGGATCCGACTTAGTAACATATCCGGGTGACTCAGCAGTAGGTGAATCAACATGAGGTAATGGCTGCTCCTCAGCTGGAAACTCATGCTCATCCTCCAATGGTATATACTCAGGGTATATAGGCTCTGGCACGTAGTCAGGATCATGTGCCTGTACGAACATAGGCTCACGCTCATCCTCGTCCTGAGGAACTGGCGGTGTCTGTGGATCCTCTGGGCTTGGTATGTAATCCGGTGATGGTAGGGCTACTGGCTGCACCGGGAGTCCGCGTATCCTAATACAATGACACGTGGGATGCCTCCCTCAGATATTCCTCATCATTGGCTCCCCAGAAGGCTCTGTCGGGATCAGAGTCGGTGTAAACGAAAGTGTAGGTAACCGCAGATGTCGCAGAAGACATGATTACTGCAAAAAGCAAAAATACCTATATAAGTATTACTTATAGGAAAGATCGGTATGAATATGGTCTATCAAGCTTTATTATAATAGTCTTAAAAGTAATATTCGTTTATATTTTTTTCATTTATTTACAAGTATATCAATCATGGTATGCACTGAGCTACCCTACTAATGGCTAAAACAATGCATGTCAGGCAAGCAATATATCCTGGATGCAAAAAAGTAATGTTTGTTATATCCATCAGCAAATACCATTTGTGAAAATATTGTTTGACAATGGTTATAGTCCAGACAAAACTTTTGACCTGGTTCTCTATAACCTTGGCTCAGATACCAATCTGTAACACCCTCAAATCTGGGTAGCAGCGGAATGTTGAATATCCGAGGGCGTTACTTCATAGATTAATAGCACAAGATATGAGAACGACCACTAAACGTGTCATTTAAAAAGATACATTGGATTTAACAAAATACTTGTTCATTACATAAGCTCATGGCTTCAAATTGTTTGACAATAAGTAAAGATTTTGGTTTAGAACAAATGTTCCCAAATGTATAATAGCCTAAATCTTTAGTACAAAATCTTTCCAATGAGTGAAATTAAACACCCCACAATGTATCTGAGCACCCTGCCTTATTGCACCTGAGATAAACATGTTAAATTATCCAACTAAGTTGGTGAATCCATAGGTTATGATAAAATCCGTAGTAGGACCGTAAAGATTTCCAAGTGTATGATTAAAGAATCAAATGAAAACCATCATAATAAAGTAATTACGTTTTCCTAATGCTCAGACACTGCAAGCCTCGCATGAATGAATGCATTTATATTGCCATTAATGCCCACTGAATGATTGTTTAACCCAAATCATCCAATATCGACATGTTTGTTTAAACATTCGTTCACAGTGCATAGCTAGTTCAACCGGAACGGGATGTCAATCCAATTTGATCTACTCATATACTTTCGCCGCTTTCATTACAGTTATGTGACATAACATGATAAAGGCTACAGTGGGTTATCAGCTACCTTAGGCAAACACGTAATCATTGCTTTAAAATCGTTTTACTTGCGTCCAATTTGTTTTTAAAACATAACTCATGTGCTCACCCATAAGTTGCAACGTCATTTAAGAAATTTGTTAAAAACTTAGGCGCTAGAACTCTACTCATTAAGGGTAGTCCTCTGAATGATTTTATATATCCAAGTACTGCTAGGATTCACTCACCGCCAAGTACCTAAGTAAATTCGGTCAGTAGTAGTCTACATTTTTTGGCTAATGAATCAGCCCCAAACCCCACCTGTATAAAACTAAATTAAATTATAAATTTAGATATACTGTTAAATCACTTGTTGGTGGCGTTACACTAATTATTGTATAATTACGATGGCACTTGGGAAAAAAGTATTCTCTTTGTTAATAAATATTTATTTTTATTAAATCGTGGTTTAAACCGATAATGGTTACCGATTATAATTTGCCGGAATCTTAAGTGTTTACACCAATTCACTTTTGTTTACAAAACTACCCTTATGTTTCTCTATATAATTCATAAATAGTCCTTTAGTTTATGAAATGTAACATTTACTCTTTCGTCCCTTAACGTTTCACTTGTACATGTTTAGTCTTCAACTTTACAAAGTTAACTTTAGGTCTTTTAGGTTTGAAACAGCCCCCTAGTTTCTGAATTGTCAAAATCAGTCCCTGGACTTTGTTAAATTTAGTTTAAAAGACTGTTTTGACCCTTATGTTATAAATTGGCACTTTTTGTCCTTCGACTTTGTTAAAATCGAATTTTTAACTCCAATTAAAGTTCTAACAACGGGACAATTTGATATCATTAGCTTCATTAAGTCCTGTTAAGCTGTCCCACGCTTATAAATAACGCCTCAAGAGAGCTTATTTTGGCTTTATGGGGACCTTATTCGGGCCCGTTAAGGTTCCAATATGTGTTTTAAAGGTCCGATATTAAGATTTTATAAAGCACTAAGGCATCTCTGTTAAGTCGTTATTTAAACAATACAAATTTAGATTGGCTTATTTAATAGCTCGATGAGCTTTTTTTGAGCCTTATTGGCTTGTTGGGCCCAACAAACTTTTAACTGAATTGTTTCATGTGCCAATTAGGGTCCCCTTATTGATTTTCACTAGTTTTCTTAACTCAATAAGCTCACTTGGGCCTGTTTAATCTATTTTTAATGAGGGGCTTATTCAATAAGCCGTTAAGCTCGTTATTGGGTCATTTGGGCCCGATATGAGTCTGAATGGAGTTTTAAAGGTTTGGGCTTGATGTCTTAAGGTCCGTTAGCTTTCCTAGGCTTATTATAGAACCTATATGCTGTCTTAAGCTCACGAATAAGCAGTCAAAGCTTATTTGTGGCTTATGGACCCCGTGGATTCACGAAATGGGTTAACAAGCCCATTCAAGGTTCGGGTTGGTTTTGAAAACGTACCAAGGGTCTATGTTGGTTGCTATAAGCTCGTTGGGTCTTATTAGCTTGTAGAGCTTTTTACCACTTCGTGGGCCTCACAGTTAGGCCTGTTGGGCTTGTTCGGTCTTATTGGGCCCGCTTGGGGTCCGTTAAGCTTTTCTTAAATCTATATTTCCTTCCTACATTTTCATGTTCCATATAAGCCTTTGATAAGCTCATGTGAGCTTATTTACAAGTCACGGGTCTCAACCCATGGTCGTTTGGGCCTCGCTAGTGGGTTGAAGAGTCCATTAAGGGCTCGACTAGCTTCTTATATGTATTTTAGGATTTCAAGTGAATCAAATAAGCACCCCTAGCCTTAAATATGCCTCGTAGTGGCTTATTTATATGCCGTAGGTTATTACATGAGGCTTAGTTGGGCTGTTGGGCTTCTACTGTGGCGTGGTTGGCATTAAGTGACCCGAAACCTAGCTCATGGGTTTAATGTTTGATTTCCAGGCCTATATTATAATGTTAAGCCCTTGTTATCGTTTTTATAATATTCATTAGTTTACACCAGCATTCGTTCTTATGATATTTTGTTGCGTGACTTAAGCCATAACCATTTTATTTTCGTTAAAATGTTAACGTTATGGGTTTGTTGCATTTCGAGTATACTGTTGTTTCTTACTGGTTGTCATTACGTGTATTATGTGGTACGTTAAGGCTTTACCTCGACATTCAAACAAGTTTATATACGTTGTATATATTAGCACCACACAAGATCAAACGTACGCATAATGTATGTGTGTGAACCATGCATGGGTCGAATCATGCATGTCCATGCTCACGTTAACTTGTTATACACAAGTTAACGCGACCCTTTTTAACTAGATATGAATAAAACGAATAGGTTACGATGTGTAAGGCTTAGTTTGAGACTTACAATGGTCCTAGAGTCTTTAATGTGCGTCGTGTAGATAACCCAACTTGTTCACACCTAAACCGTGTATAACCTTAAGTTTCAAAGCTTGAATACCCAATCCTTAGCTCGTATACTCTTCTTAATACCTTTGTATGCGAACTTAAGTGCACCTTATGTCCTTAGAAGGAAATGTGGGTTGTGTATAGGTTTGGTTTTGTGAGACCTAAATACAAGAGAGTGTAATTGAGTATGATTTATCCTTGAGAGAGTTTGAGAGTTTTAGAAATATGTTAAGTGACAATGTGAGGGAGTATTTATAGGCACATAAGCTAGTTAGTCTCCCTTAGTTCTAAACTAACCAAAATCGTGCCTTATGAGGTGGTTTAGAGGTTTTTGGTTAAGTACACGTGGTTTCTTGCTTCTAAACCACTTAAGTACATGCTTTAATTAGGCAAGTAATGTACAAGATTTGCTTGATTTTTGAAATCTTAAGGATTTGTGTGTTTGATTATGTTTAACCGTTGCATAGGGCAAAGGAGAACCAAAATAGTTATTAACCATTATGTATTTAGCTAGTAGGAAACATTTAGTACAAGTATTAATTAAACCAAGGATGTACTAGTACTTGTAAGGATCACTAGGAGATTTTTAGGGATTTTCTAGGTGCTTTTGTGTGTATAACCGGCCCCTAGTGGGTTTTACACAAGGATTGATTTAATTTTAGTGTTAAGGTTATAAAAGTGGGTATTGGTTTGAGTCTCGGTAAGTCTAGGTATTTCCGGGGTGCGTTCCAGTAATGTATTTTTATTGCGATAAATCGTAACCCTTTTACGTGCAATAAAAATAAAACACACAAAGTGAGTAATTATCTTCTTAATAATTATATTTTACTTGGCTGATGTAAACCTTAATTTATTTGGTGACCGTTTACATAAATTGATTATTTCTAGTCTACGCGATTTAGCTTAAAAGTAAATATTAAAAGTAAACGCGTATCAGACCAAAATAAATAGTTCATGAATAATAGATATCTTTAAAAGGTACCTAAAACTGAGCCCCCCCACCCCCCCCCCCCCCCCCCCCCCCCCCCCCCCCCCCCCCCCCCCCCCCCCACCCCTCCCCTCCCCCCCCCACCCCCAATGCCTCCCCCCTACAGCAGTTGGAGTAACTGTTGCAAAAGAGGTAAAGTTCCAGATTATTTTAACTTTTTTGTTTTCGTATATGAGCAATTCCTCAATCTCCACATGTTATTTGTTTCTTTCGTTCTTTAGAATTTATGTTCGAAAATCACATGCGTAGACAAAAAATACGAGTTTGGGTATAGCAAGTTCTTATCATGATGGACTTATGTTTAATATTATACAATTGTTGGATCCTTTCTTTACAAGTAAGTATTATTCACTTTCGAGTGTTGTTTGGTCTTTGTTAGTTTGTGAACAATGGCGGGGATATTAAATATTGTTTGTCCTGACAAGTAAACACCTAATGACACAATTTAAAAGGTCGCACTAACAGCTATAGGCCTAGCATATTACCACATAAAGTTTAGATATTGATGTTAGGTCTATTGTTCGAAATTAAGAATAAAATTGAAACTGATATTGTGTTTGTTTGTGAAATTTGTTACTTTACGATCGTAGGAGGATTGAGCACTATATTGAAGCACAAATTAATTTCCTAAAAATAAGCAAATTATCAAATAAGCAATTCCATTCTCAATTGCTAAATAGGCAACTTATTTCCTGCAAATATACGCAGATTAGCAGTTTGGTAAAGCAATCATGAACAACCCTTTGTGTTTAAGTATAGTGGAACGCACTCAAAATATTTTGGGTCAGTTTAGAAGTTGCTGCAATAGGTTTCTCATTGCCACTCTTAGATGTGTGTTACTCTGTTATATATTAAATTTGCAAAATGAACTGAAAAGAGTGCTTACACCAGTTGATTTCTTATGAGTTGAGTTAACCTAAATTTAGAATATAGCAATTGATGTAGCTTTCACGTGATACCCACAATTCTTATGTTTTCTTATAAGAATCGTGTCAAAAGCCAAAAGCGTAAACTAGTCTACTTCGTTTATCTTAATGTACGTTTTTATTACACACACGATGATATACATATATTATTTATTGACTTGCGCTTTTATTATTTTAGGTGAATTTTAGGTACCGGTGTCATATAGTCTTCATTGTGTCGATGAAGCGGGCTGTACCTTAAACTTCAGCAATCTTAGGAAATAATTTCTGAGAGCAGGCAAGGAAAAGAAACTAGAAGAATGAAGCGGGTTGTACCTAAAACTTCAGCATCTTAAGAAAATAATTTTGAGCTGCTAAGATTCTGTTAGAGAAACGTAAAAGAGTAATATTTCAGGAAAGAGGATTTCGGAAATAATGAATCAAAGTAATCCCCGCCCAAAAGGAAAGTCCGTGATTATACAAAATGAGACTCCAACAAATCTGTACATAATGGTTACTCGATCAGTGGTAAGTGAATTTGACACATATTACATAGCATTTTGCATCTTTTATTATTCAAGAAATACAACTTTATCAGTTACATTATGTAATTCCACTATGCTGATATTATACCTTTTTATTTAACTTGGTTTATTTATTTAACTAGATTTACAGTTAAGGATAAGCAACATTTATGGAGCATCTGCTTAGACAAGACAATCCAACAAAGGATGTTTTAGTGACGCAACAAGTACGGCAATAATGTTAGGTCGTTTCCTCGCAGCTTTTTATCAAAGTCTATACATATTTCATTCCCAATCTAAAATATTTTATGTGCAGACCCATTCGAGAAACTTGCTTAAACAATAGCAGTTAAAAAAGAAAGGAAGAAGGTTATACAAACTTATGTAGCTTCGTTGAAATGCTAGTTTTTCTTAACTTTAGAATTCATTCACACTTTGTTTGCTTCCTTTCTTAGTGCTGCTTATCATGTTTTCTTTAATTTGATCATATTTTTTGTGTAATGAACTTGATACTCATTATGTTAGTAGCCCTATTTTATGCAATGGCTACCTTTTTATTAATGATTTGCCAAATACTATACAATATTGGACCATCATGTTAAAATTGATTCATGTATGTTGACTACCAACAAATGACCAGGAACATAGAGACTTTTTACTGTTTTATTATTTGATTATTTGCTCATCTATGTGGTTACTGATCATCATTCAGCAAATGTGTATGTATTTAGGTTTCAATTCTTTCTTATCAAACTAAGTAGATTTGCATCTTAATATCTTAGAGTACTTAACTGATTATTATTGTTATAACCAAACAACTTGAGGTGCACTTTTTAAGAGATAATATTAATTAGGTAACAACATGTAGCCTAAGGGCGCGTTTGGTAGAGAGAATTTCAGAGAATAGAAATAAAGTAAAGAATAGAATTTAGAGAAATGGAATTGATAGAGAAATTTAACAGATTATAGTGTTTGGCAACAATAGAGAATTGACTAAAGAAAAAAAATAAAGTTTTTAAAAAATAATAAAAATTAAAAAACACAAACAACTAAACCGGAATCTTCAAATTGATCTACAAGCCTGCAACTTTAATTTTAGATAACATCCATATAAAAATCACTACGAACTCCTCATATAACAATAATGAATTCAAATGGTTTAAACCAACTTTGTGTTAAGGAAATTCAAGGAGCCAAATTGTATAAAAAACAATTGAACTAAAATTGATCTTCTCATATCATGAACAATTAATCAACACTGATGGGAAGCAATTGGTGTTGTGTAACCATAAAATGACTACCAGTTGGCAACCAAGATATGAAAATGACCACGAAACACGACAACAACAGATAAATCAGTGTGATAAAAAGTAATTTTAGGGGTTAGGGTTGATAAAGTTTGTTTGAGAAAAAGCCATTTTGGGGGTTCATAGTTGACTGGTATTCTTTTTTGTGGATTGTGCTTTTTGCACGTTGTTGTATATTTTTACCTATCTTTTTTAATTTGTTATTATTCCACTAGAAAAACGTGACACGGAGAAGGGGGAAATTCTCAATTTCCCATACCATTTCGAGTGGAAAATTTCAATTTTAACTAAGTACTCTCTAGAATTCGTAAATCTCAGTCTCCTAAATTCTTTAGCGTACCAAACAAGAGAGTTAAAGTAGTTTCCATTTCTTTAGCCACATATCTCGCTACCAAACACGCCCTAAAAGTATGGTTTACATCTCTGATATGGACATGCGGTTGATTAAAAACAATAGATACATTCATGCATTTCCAATACAATTGGACATATACGGACTATTGCTAAGCAAAAACGTTTTGGTTCATATAGATACTTTAGTTTAACTACCTGCTGAAGTTAATGGAGGAACCAATCTCAAGCGCCCACAGGAGGATCTTGGCTAATCGAGTGTTGACTATCTAAACTATGCGATAGCAGATTTATCACTACCTTCCTCTGCAGGGCCTTACAGGTAACAGTTAAAACTCTACTCATTCAAACATTCCATTATGATTATTGAACGGATTGCACATTAGTCGGGAAATTTTTTCGATATGGGGTATACAAGGAGTGTTATACAAGGCTAAAAAACGAGGTTATCACGTGTGTGTGTAACACAAGACCATAAATTAATGGGCGGGTTAGAAACTTTCGGTCTAAACGGTTTTGGGTTGGGTTGATCCCACACACTTTTTGTCGAAAGAAGAATCTCACTTTCTTTTAATTTTAATTTACAAAAACTATGTTGTTACAATAGCTTAACCAAGTGATTTTAGGGGTTTTTTGTAACTCATCTTTACATTGGAGTATGTTAGCTTAGAATTATGACAATTTATACATTTGAGATACCAAGAACCTGCCTGTAGTTGGCTTTAGCCATTTTAACTAAGGATTAGTTGAATGAATAGGCATGTTCAACCGCATCTATTTATGGTGGTTTATTAATTGGTTTAAACGTGATGAATATATTATTACTATAGTATCACGTTTAGATTTTGGCAGGTAATTATTAAAAATACAAGGTGTTCCAGCCTAATTTTATTTACTCGAAATCTGCAAGTTATAATCAGGATGATTTGCCATTCGAGATTGTTAGCTTGTTTGCATTGAACCTACAAATTAAGCTTGATGTGTTGAACTTATATCGCATGATCTTATATTTCTATCATTTGTATCCTTTTTTAGAACGGTTTCCTTTTCTCCTGTGTACTCCATAATAACTATGTTCCAGGGTTTATTCACAGAGCCTACTCTATTATGTTGCTCATTCAAAGGAACATCACAATTTTATTAAAAATTTATGATCAGGTATAGCAGTTCATTACTTTTTGTCTTCATCCGTTATAATCCTTATTGTATAACACTTTCTGACTGATTCTTTCGATGAATTTACTCTCTGATTCAGTTTTATTTAGAATAGAATGTCTAATATGCCATGTGAATAGCAGGTTGTTGAATATGGATTGGAACTATTGGTTTGAGTGATCCTGTAGCTAGACCCGAAATGGCTTATATGGTAAATTGTAGAGTTTCATAAGAAGGTAATGACCAGCTTACTTCGTGTTACTTCAGATCAGGTGCAAAAATAGCTCATATTATGGTTCATTTTAGTCAATATATTCAACTTATACTCAATGTAGAAAAAAAAGATAAATTAACGGGGTTTATTATTTTAGAGCAGACACACGCCCACCCCTATCGAGACGAGTACTTAAATTAAATTTTGTTTTCAGCCCGGAACTAATATTCGGTTTATATATAAGCTTATAATGCTCTATTCACATTCTATGACAGGGGTATTGTCATTTCCATGATATAGCGACCAAACGGTTTATCGGCTTAGCTAATAAACACGCTGATATCACTAACGAACTTGAGGTAAGTTTTTAATTTTATTTTTCTTTTGTCAGATGCTTTTGAACATGTGATATTAAGTCTAGATGTTTTTTATTTCTGGGTCGATATGTATCCTCATCGTCCAAACAATTGATTGTGAAATCTGTAATTGTGAATTAGACTTTTAGGGTGAGAGCTTGAATGACAATTTACGCAGTTAGATATGTATGCAATTTTAAGTTCACGCTTTTTAAGATTGTAATGCTAGGTAAGACACTAGAAGGTACCAAAAGAAACTCAAAGGCTCTAAGAAATTAAACTGTGATCCCAGCATAACAGCTTACGTTCAATGAACTTCGAGAAATTTATGACTCTAATAAGGTATTTTAAGTAGCCAGAGTTTAGGAGGTATTTTTGAGAAAAATCCTGAAATGAAAAGTGAGGATAGAGCTGATATTTTTTGTAAAATATTTGAGATGAAGGTTCAACCCCACGAGTTTGAAACTAAACTGAAAGTGTGAACCCATGCAATATAAACCGAAATCAAGTCATCTCATAAGCTCACAAATGGGCTTAGAAAAACACCCATTGGTTATTAGTTGTATGTCACGATGTTTGCGATATTGTAGTATTTATACGCTGCGATTTGTAACTTTTTTCTATTTTATATGTTATGAGATAGATGGGATGAGTTTTTTAAGGGCTTGCATGTAAAATTATCAGTTGGGGTGATGATTCTTGAATCTGAAATGTTTTATGATAAGAGAAAACAATCTTACACATGCATTATTGTTTTTGAAAGTGTTATCCAAAGTCCACCCAACATATCTTATTAGTTACAAAATTTAGGTTTTTAAAGTTAGATAGTTTATGTTTGTTTAGTGGGAGGTTCAGATGCGGTATTTATACTGAATTCTAAAATTAAGTTTAGCTACTAGAATTCATGAAAATCGATGGATACATACATGTTTTAATGTGTATGTGCCACGCCAATACATGTTGGTTGTACTTTCTTGATGTTAGATCATATTGAATGTTATCTTACATGTTAATTTTTAGTAATTTAGAAAAAGAAGAACCATCGAATATCAACTGGGCTCAGGCGTATATGCGGAGATGAGATTCTGTGAAAAAACAGTAAGCTTTCTCCCATCCTTTTGTCTCTTTCATTTACCTAATTGTAAGCATCTAATAATTATGGGACATGCCATTTAAATTGTTTGTAAGGTCTTTGATATTTATTTATGATTCAGTATACTTTCACATCATCGATACTTTATTTACAGGAAGGTTATCACTTATCTAAATACTAGAATTCAAACTCTTAGATGCCATGATTCTTTTGTATATTGTAACAGACATCATCTTGGTTTCTTTTTTGTGATAAGGGTATACATGATTATATACTTGACCTGCCTGCTCCTTTGCCATTTATAGTTGACATGTTTTTGGTAACCCTTATGTACCATTTTTGTTTAATAGTTCTCAAATCATGACCAACTTTGCATAGGTGAGCAAAGGGCACGAGAAAAAAAAGTGAAAGATCAAGGATTGGGGGTAAGTGAGCAGATTGGAGACTAAAGAGGAAAAGAGGACTTGGTTTGGTTTTTCCTTATTTTCTTTTTGTGACATTACTGTTAAAGTGTAATTAAATTTATTATCTGTTGTTGTGCATGATACTTTTTCTATTATGGTTCTTCATGTAACGATTTTGTTTTGAAGTTATTAGAGTAAGGTTTCTGCTACGGGTTGAGGAAGAAGAATTGGAAACTTTATGTTCTCTCTTTGGTGGAGTGTGCATCACACAAAAAACTTAGCATTCTTGTTATGGTGTGCTTTTTTTGTTTTTGTAATAGTAAATCGTGGTTTTCCGCCATTTACTTAGTTTGGGTAGGGGCTGGTGTTGTGGAACTGTGCGGTTAGGGTTGTGTTGTCGATCAGGTTATTAGGTTCATAACATTTTTTTGCCAATGCATAAAGTTATATGCTTATTTGTGTAACCATATCACAGGCTCTATTACTCTCTTTCACTGCTAAATATGTATTTTTTAACCATTCAAACATTGAGTATCAAATTTGATTTTCAGTTTATTTCGGTTATGGCGGATTTGCGAGTGCTCTTATGGCTCTTGATTGTATAATTATTTAACGTATGTTGTCATTTGTTGATGACTCAAATTGCTTTATGCTCCAATGTTTTTAGAATCACGGTTGCTATGGTTGCTGGGTGTTGTGGATAATAGGGATATGCTTCCTTGCGCTCTTCAATTGACAGATTGATTTGTTATAGAGTTTCGCGTTGGAGCGGTGCGAAATACACGCCAATGATGAATCTACATATTCGGCTCATACGTTTGTTCTTTTACCCATAAAAGAATAAGCCCGACGTCCGCAGCGACCAGGCACAGGGGGCTACTTAAAAAACCTATGTTGCAATTATAAAGTGTTTGAGACTGGTGTCATTAATTTCATGACATTGATGTTTTGCATGTTCTATGTTCCAAGCCAAATATTTTTGTTATTTTTGCAAAATAAAATATAGTTCCGACTAAATTCTTGGTTTGTATATCTTGTATTATGAACAATTGAACATAAGTTATAAGTTTTGTGTACACATGTACACCTTTTGCGACAAAAAACGTAGACCTTTTTGCCGAGTATTTCTTTTTGTTTTCGAGAACACGATTTTGTTTTTATCTATTTTTTTATGAAAGATCAATTTTGTCCTAATTATGATTTGATCCTTAGGTCGAAATACTAAATCTCAAACATTCGTTTGCATACAAATTTGATTTAGTTTCTTTGCATCAGCAATGACCCAACCTTCCGTCGGTTTATAATAGCCTCTTTAACGCTTTGGAATTCAATAGTCGACACGTAACAAAGAATCATTTTGGTTTTGAACTTTGTGACCTCCTTACAGGTTCTTTATTCAACTTTCCTTAACGACTTTAGCTTGAGGGTGGTTTTTTACACTCTTACCACTTACAATATCATATTTTAATGGTACTCATTTCCCCTCTCGTGGTCAATTATTGTCGACTTCATCTTTTCTATGGACTTGACTTTAAACCAAGTCATCATCTACCAAAGATGATGTCTCTTAGAGGGAGGATGTACTTTCATAATTGTTATACTGTTCAAGACTCTCGGTGACCTTATGTGTGGTGTTTTTTAAACGCCATAAAGATTACTATTTTGGGAATATCGAAGGAAAACACCTACGTATGACTTTGGGTCAAACTTGGTGAGATAATATTGAGTGTTCAAGATGAAGCACTTGCTTTTAAACACTCTAAAATAACCTAATGCTTGTTTCTTAACTCTATAGAATTCATATGGTTTTTTACCAAAAAATGGTCTAATTAAAATTCTATTAAGTATATATGTTGACGTGTCTATGGCATTACACCAAAACTTTGGTGGTACGTTTTGTCCATTAAGTATTGTCCTACTCATCTCTTAGAGCGTCCAATTTTTACGTTCAACTACCCCATTTGATTGAGGAATGCGAGGAGCCGAGAAACTGTGAAAAATGCCGTTGGCATCACAAAAAGCTCCAAATTACACCTCATTGTCAAATTTTCGACCACGATCAGTACAGATCGACACGATGGGACAGCCATTATGTTTTTGAATTTTCTTGCTCAAAATCTCAAATTGGTCAAAGGCTTCGTTTTTTGTTTTCAATTTTTTTTCCAATTGTATCTTGTGTAATCATCCCCTAGGACCAAAGTATAAAAATTACCCCCTTAACTTTATATAACGAACGGGCCAAAAAGATCCATATGAAATAATTCTAGACACCTAGATGTAGACATCATATTTTTATACTTATAGCTAGCACGAACTTGTTTACCAATTTTGCAAGCATCACAAAAGTGTTGGTCTTATTTCAACTTCGACAAATTCCTAACTAGTTCTTTATATGAAAAAGATTATATCAATTTCATATTAGCGTTTCCTAACCTCCTATGTCATAAGGTAAAGTTTTCAGCTATTGTGGTTAGGCAAAGCTTGTCCCTGGGTGATTTACCGATTTTCACAACATAGAGACCGTTTTTCCTAATTCCTCCACCTATGGTTATTCCATATATTAGTATCTCACTTTTGGTTTTACTAAAAAGTACCTTACTCTTTTTATCACATATTTGACTAATACTTAGTAGATTAAATCCTAAGTTTTTTATGTCATCCATATTTTTAATAGTAAGTGAGTCATGAGAAATCGTACATTTGCCTATGATCTTTCCCTCTAAGTTGCTTTAAAGATAACACTACCTCCGCCGTATGCTTGGTAGGTTGAAAGAGATTCTTATTCCCCGCCAATCGCTTGGAAAGACTCTCGCTATCGTGGATCCATTCGTCGGTTCCAATCCGGCTTTCAAGCTTGGCATAAGTTACATAGAGACCTAAAATCTTGTGGCATCCAAACCAGTTCCCCTTACTTATTCCCCCCTCCCCCTCCCCCCAATCCCCACCAACTCCTCCCCACCAATATTCATGAGTCCATTAGTGTTAAACATTTTGTTTATGTACGAGAATGGTGGACATGTGTTCCATGGCATATAGTTGAGCGTTTGGAATTGGTTAGGAGGGTTATAATTCCAGCCCATAGTGTGATAGTTTGGTTGGTTGTTGTAGTTACTCTTGGGAAAAAGGGCGTTTGGGAATAGGTTTTGTAGACCTTGGTTGAGGTGTTTTAGGAATAAACTTATTCTTGACGAGACCTACGCCTTGTTTCAAGGATGGAATCTGTTTGATATGATTTGTGGAGTGTTTTGGTTTTTATGGAATAAATGATACAACAAATATCAATGGGACGTAGTTTTCGCGTACATTTTGTCCCTTGTTTTGTTGCTTAGGAAAAAGGGATCCCTCTTTGAGGGACACGGATCCCTAGGGGATCCATGGGATCCGTACAGTCTGGTACAGTAGACTTTACAAACTCGGTTTTATGGGTTTGACTTGTTGATGCCTCACCGTTTGTGAAACCAAGTCCGGTTCTGTCGTTTGGTGGTTTCCCGGACACTTAACATTTCATTGACACAACGAGCATTTTTCTTAAATTTTGTGAACTTAGAGTTTTGCTTAATAAGCGTTTCTTGTGTTAGTTTGAGTTTTTAATTTCAAGCCCGAGCTCTTGATAGCCTTCGTCAATAGCTTTGTTTTTCTCTAGACGTTTCATTTTTTCTTTTAGCTCGTAAACTTCGTTTTCTAAAATTACCGTTTAGTTTTCAAAAACTTGTTTTTAGTTATAACTTTCAAACTTATTTTCACAAAGCTTGTTGTACTCGTTTTCCAACGTGGCGTCATCAATTATTTTAATTAAAATAAGATGAGTCCGAATGTACCTCGTTAGAGTTTTGAGCCATGAGACAAACTTCGTCTTTCTTTGGCACTTCGTCATCTTCACCAATATGACTCCATGGATCCCGGCTTAACAAAAGCTTTTTGGTTCTTTTCAGGGAGGTTTTCCGGACATTCTTCAATGTAATGGTTTGGTCGTCACCGAATCAAAAAGCACTTTCTATCGCTTCTTTCCTTTCTTGTATCATTCTCGTTTGCTTCCAGATTAGACTTTGTGTCACTTCTCGAGGGTTTTCCTTACGAACTTGCCTTTCATCCTAAACAACTTTTTAAAGTCCTTAAAGACATGTCATAATCTCGTCATTTACGCTACCCGAGTGTAAAAGTTTCAAACCTTCCACTTGACTCCATCTTTGCTTTAAGAGCAATAGACTTGTACTTGTCTTTCTTGCCCTTAATGATCTCAAAGTCTTTTTTGATGACCATTTCGTACACCTTAAGGTTACCAGTAAGTTCATCAAGAGACAAACTTGAAAAATCTTTTGACTCTTCAATCGTCGTTACTTTGGTCTCCATTTCGGGTGCAAAGCTTGAAGGAATTTCCTAGCATAATTTTTACTAGAAAAAGACTCGTCAAGTGTTTTTAAAGAAGTAATAATGGTATTAAAACGAGCAAAACCACTATCAATTGACTCGTCTTCAAGGATAACAAATTGTTCATATTGTTGAACAAGTAAGTTAATTTTGTTATCCTTGACTTGCGAGTTTACTTGATGAGTGATGATTAATGTTTCGCCAAATTTCTTTTGCATTTTACGCATTAATAAAACTTCTACATTATTCTTTTCCTTAGGGATGTAAAGCTTTATAGTAATAGCTCATTTAGCCTCATTATTTTTGGTGTAAGCATTTTCTGTGTCATCTTCTTGACGACTTCTTGACAAGAACTCATCACGACCCGTAGTGTCATTTATAAACTAATGGTACTAGTCACCTTCCACTAATTTATATATACCAATGATTATACCTTAGATTTCACATAAGTTTCAAAATGGGTTTTCAAATATACAAATCCGTTAGATTCAAAAAGAGGTGGACGCTGCATATATTACCCTTCTTTGTAGTTTTGGTTAATTTCCAATGGATCGATACAAGTCTTTAAATATTTCAATTTATTATTAAATCTTGTGTAACCTAGCTCTTTGATGCAAATCAGTGGAAAACTAGGAAGGTGGGGTTGTTGTTGAGCTAGTTCAAACGTTTTAAAAATATCGTTTGTGGAAATCTTATACTCGTGAGATCTTGTTGATATAGATAAGAGGTAATAAATAATAATATGAGAAGACAATAAATAAAGAATAGAAAGATCAAACCAATGCACGAGTATTTATAGTGGTTTGGCTACGAGAACTTCTTTGCTTCCCTACTCTACTCTCCGAGTACCGAACTCGAGAGTTCCAATGCACTATGTCAACAAGCTCCTTCACCGGTAGAGAAACCTTACAATGTCGCTTACACTTTTTCTGGTACCAAGCTAAATACCGAGTTCTAGTTCGAGGTAGAGCCAACATAACACCGCTTACACTTTTTTCGGTACTAAGCTAAATACCGAGTTCTAGTTCGAGGTAGAACCAACCTAATATCGCTTACACTTTTTCTGATACTAAGCTAAATATCGAGTTCTAGTTCGAGGTAGAACCAACCTATATCTCAATGATCTCTCACTGTACAATGGTGTATGGTGTGTGGTGGATGATACAATGAAATGAGCATGCTACTAAATATACAAAGATATAAATGATCTAAGCATGTATGAAGACGAGCGTCAAGTATCTCGAGGCTTCGATGTATTGTATGCGATGCATTGCTTGACTTAAGATAATGATTGTTTTGTCTTTATCCTTCTGAGCTTGTTCAGGATCACTGTCTTCTTCAGAAGCTGACTCAGATGGTGGTGTGATTGATTTGGCTATCTCTTTGCCTTTGTGTCTTGTAGTTGCATGAGATATGGTTGGAAGTGAAGCTTTTGATGTTGGTGCATATGATTTGTGAGGTTTTGATGATTGATAATAAGTGTCTTGAAGTGTTTGAGCAGAAGCAACAAGTGCTAATGGGTTAGCAGTCTTGGCCATTCTTTCAGCATGGAGTTCATTAACTTCCTTTTGGTATTGTTTCAGAATGTCAAAGAGTTTATGTAGGATCCCACTCTAGATAGATCTTTACTGCCTGTTAAGGGTGGTGATTAACCTATGTAATCATAAGCTAATCACAAGAGAGCCTCTTGCTTAAGAAAGCTAATGTCTACGCGGAATATAGACACAACTAATAAGAAGAACAGGACTAATAAAACTGAAAGATCCTTCTATGGATTTCTATTAATTAACAAGGAGAAATGTGTTTTTCTGAATGTGTACATTTCCCTAAGCCGTAGGTTCTCTTTATAGTGGAGAAACCCTAATCAGCATTTAATCCGCAATTACTAAAAACGCGTGAGATTGATATGCATGAATATCTTCCTTATTTAGCTCATGCATATCCTCATCTCTAACTAACTAAAATCTTATCCTGGAATAACTATTTGACTTTACCAGGACTAAGTATTCTACCAGTAGGAACTAAACTTAGCCTACCAGTACTAACTATGAGAATAACCTTACCAGCAGGAACTATATACCTGCCAGCAGGAACTACTACTCTACCAGTAGGAACTACATACCTACTAGTAGAAACTAAGTATTACAAATATTCCTAACAATCCTCCCCTAAACTGGAATTTAACTAAGTTAATTTCCAGTTTCTAGATAGATCTTCAAACTTGAACCTTGAGGATTGAAATATGAACTTGACAGCAACATCCAATCTGCTTGAGTCTTGACTTGAACACATGAAACGTCTGCACAAATCTGTATTTCTTCATACAAACACCGTGAAGAGACTAATGATAATGAGCAATTAACATTGAGCAGATCTTGTGTCAAACAGATTGGTCTTCATAGCCTTGGAACCGAACATCAAAAGTCTTGTTGAACTTGAACATTAAAAGGCAGCAACGTTGAAGAAGCAGCAGGAAAACTTGAACCAGCAACAGACTTTGGAACCACCTCAGCTACATGAGTAGATTTGATAAGCCTTTACCAAGTAGCTACTCACTCTTGGGCTAGCTAATTCTTTGGTGGAATCATGACATCACCCTGGTGAATTAGTAACCAGTCCAACTCTTAGAACATGAATCAATGGTGAATTGGAATACCCTAATGATTTTTGGCAAATCATCACAGCCATAAACGGATTTTATATGTCTTTACCTGTAGCCGTTTGCTCAGGACTAGCCAACTCTTTGTTGTGATAACAAGGTGAGTTGATTACCCTACAATTTTTAGCAAATTGTCAGCTATCAACGGATTTGTTAAGTCTTTACCAAAAGCCGTTTGCATTTGGACTAGCCAATCCTTTGGTTCCCAATAAGGGCATTATCCATGGTGGATTGATGACCATTTCAACTCTCTGCAAAAGAAGCATGGGTGAGTTAAATACCCTATAGTTTTGAGCAAACTATTAAAGCTATCAACGTATTTGAGAATCACACCAGAGCCGTACCCTCATGGTGAATCAACTCTTTCTTGTCTGTGAGACATGGTGAGTTGAACACCATTTGTTGTGTGGTGGTTAACCAACACCCAATCCCTTAAAATTGCTCTGTTTGTACAAAATACATTGCAATAAAACCAAGCAGCATGCCAAAAACTGTTTCCATATCCAAAACTTGGTGCACACTAAAAAAATGTGTATGGCACACTATGCAAAAGCTAATAAGTATAGAGATTCTACATAAAAACTGTATGTATCCAAAATATATTTTAAATAGCAAAAAGAATTATGAGATATAAAAAACTTAACAGTACCATTCATGAACCTAGGACGCTTAGAATCAGAAATTTGTTTCTTGAGAAAGGCAATCAACTGAACCGCAGTGGTAAGTTCATTACCCACTATTCCGTGACAAATCTCCAGCTGATGATCGAGCATCCTTTCGATAAGGTTGACAGAGAGAGGATACTTCTTGTCCACAAACATATGTATAACCATACCACTAACTGTCTCAAACACATGAACACCAGAGAAAGAATATAGCTTCTAGTTTTGAATACTCCAAGTGTGTTGGTTCTTCCAAAAATCACTACCATCATTCACTTCAGGTGAATCCATCAAAATCTGAAGATCTCTCGAAAGAACAAGACCAACTCCCTTAGCTTTCTTATCTTGATAAAACGTCATCACACGGCCATAAATCATCATCAAGTCTGCTCTAGTAACCAAGTGAAGAATTTCCCTAAGACTTGTGAAGTACTTGCGAGAGTTGTCTAGTCTGTAGATGGCATTGATCGATCCTAACCCCGTAGGCAATAACTCCCAGTCAACAACAGCATATAAATGAACAGGTGTATCACAATCAGAAGCAGAATCCTCATCAGAAGCATACTTAATGCACAATTTGTGTTCAGCGTCAGGATCTCCTTCTTCAATTGGAATGGTAGATTGAGAAGTATGAACACCTTTTCTGCCTAATAGCTTCTTCTTGGTACCAACCTTCTTGAGTGAGGAGGCAGTTTGTTGTGCTTTAGAAGCAATGTTAGAAGGAACTTCAACTTGAGCTTCTGGAATATTCTGAGAATGAGAAGGAGCATCAACTTCCTCTCGTGAAACATCTTGAGAAGGAGCTTCACCTTCTACTTCCTGTGGAACATCGTGAGAAGGAGCTTCAACGTCTACTTCAACATCACCAGTCTTGAGTTTCTTTGAAGAGGCACTAGTCATTGGACTGCCATCTCTTTTCAAACCCCTTGTGAATGCAACAGCTCTTTGAATCTTATCAAACTCTTCTTGAAGCTGTTCAGGAGAGAGTTTTCGAACTTGAGCCATAGTCCAACCAGTAGTGTATACAGCAGGGCCTTGATTCTTCACATAAGTTCTCATATATTGCCTGAGCTGAGCTGGTGTCATAGGCCTATCCCTCCGTTCTTGAGCCCGTTGCTCAGCAAGTTCTTTTCTTCGAGAATTGACCAAAGCAACCATCCTGGCTGCAAAATCATCATCAGTAAAATCTACCCCGAAAATTATGGAAGATAAGTCTGGATTTGCTTGAAGACGAGCCAAAATTATATCCCAAGCAGCATCTGAGTAGTTTGCAGCAGATGCAAGAACCTCTTGCTGTCTCTTTCTTTGGTCTTCAGTCATCTCAAAGTCTTGAGACATCTGCCTAGCTAAATTAACATCTTTCATAAGAGATTCAGCTCTTTGCTTTTCCCAATCTGCTAGTTCTTGAGCTTGTAATCTCTGAGCAGCCTCCCAACCTAGTCTTTCTTCTTCCAATTGCTTGAAAGTCTTATCTTGAGTTGGAGTAGGTTCTTCAACAGCAACACCTTTTCCCTTTCTGGCATCTCTGACAGGTGATGAAGGAGTAGCAGTTGTAGTACCACTCCTAGCAGGAATTGGTTCAGCAGCAGGAATAGAGCTACTGGTAGGAACAGTTGTGCTACCAGGAGAAACGGTTGAAGGACCAGTAGGAGCAATGATTCGTCAAATAGTATACATGAGAATCAATGATAAAAAGATTCCGGAAGAGATATTCCCGGGTCGTATGTCCCAACGAGGCTGCAATTGAAAGTTATCCTGGTTTGATGAGAATTTGAATGATTGAGAATATATGATATGATGGAAACACTGATATAATTACAACTAAAGTTAATTAAATAAAACCTAATTTAGTCTACGGGAAACAAATATAGGAAATAGGGATCTTAAAAACTACGGGAAACAAAATTAGTTATAGGGAAATCCTAAAATTAAATCTAAATTAAATACGGGGAACAGAATAAGGTATCGGGAGATCTAAATACTAAGAATTAAGAAAATAAATGCTAAATTAAATTAAAAATCAAAATTAAATTCTAATTAACTTAACTTGAAAAATAAAGAAAACTAGAACTAAAACGGAGGTCGTTTGAATGCTAAACGAAAAGAAACGGTAAAACGCACTCGACAAAACGGGTCTAAGACTGAAATTTAAGAAAAATTAAGCCTATACTAAATTTTATATTTTTCCTAGACACTAAATGACAAAAGAAAATTTTATAAAAAAGAAAAATATTTTTTTATTAATTTTTGGATTTTTTATGAATTTTTAAAGATTAATAACTAATTAAAACTAAGAAAATAGAAAAAGACAAAAATTAAAAGTTATAAAAATTCTAAAAAAAATAAAATTAAATAAAGAAAAAGTTAACAATTCTAAAAATATGAAAATGCCCAAATTTTACTGATTAAATTAAAAGTAATTAAACTAATTAGATTTTAACCTAAATTAATTATTTAAATTAAATAAACTAACTGCTGTTATAACTAAAGGACTAACAGTGAAAGGACACAAGGACTAACAGTGTAACAAGGTATTAACTAAAGGCACTAACACTGTTAACTAGAAATTAGAAAATTACACAAATGGTCCCTGAAGTGGACCCCGATTACAAGGTGGGTCCAAGTTGCTTATTAGCAAAAAGCCAAAGAAGCAAACTTGTTCAGGGGCTTAAGGGGAGCATTTTTCATAAAAGGCACATAAGCTGAATCTCAAAGAATAAGCCAGAAATGTGAGCTTTTGGGGCTGCAAAAGCTAAATAAGCTTTTTAGCTTATTTTTCTTTCTTTTTGGGGTTTAAGCCAACAAATAAGCTAGAAAACTATAGGGGACAGTTAATAAGGATAGGGGAGTCCTAAAATAAGCTAAGTTATCTAGAATAAGCCCTAAATAAGCTAGAAATGAAATAAGCTTATGAGACAGTTTTAGAAAGAAAACAGAAAAAGTGCTACTTTAAAGGCTAAATAAGCTAAGCTAAAGGAGGAGTTAAGCTACAAGATTACAGGGACTTAAAGGGCTACCTATAAGCTATAAATAAAAGCTAAAAGAACTAGGGGCTTAATACAAAATAAGCTAGAAAAGAGGGGGCTTAATATGGTGCTCAGCACCAGGGGAAATTATGGCAGTGGCTAGGGGCTTTTTGGGCTTATGAAAAATAAGCTCTTAAGAGTTTTTTAGTCAAAACAAACCTCAAACAGATTAAAAGGGGTGGTAAATGAGCTTATTTTCAAAATATTAGCTATTAAGGTAAGCTTAAACAAGCTGATAATGGGGCTTAAACTTGAAGGTTCTTAAAAAAAATGGCAAAGCCAACTTTGACTTATACTTGGTCAAGTTAAAAGACAGCACAAAGGTGGTTGGTGAATAGGCTAGAAATAACAACAACAAGCACACAACTAGTGTGCTTAAGCTGCATAAGCAGCTTGAGCCTTTAAGCTCATTTATGCTTATTCAAATTTTGACAGAAACCAAAAGACACTTAAAAATTTATTTTAGAACTAAAAGTGGTGAATTAAGTGATCTAATAAAGCCTACACACTCAGCCAAAGTTGGCTGAGTGAGGTTGACCCATACCAAACCCAAAATGACCCATTTTCATGCTAAACCAAACACCCCCTTAAATATATAAAAGAGCTTGTAAACTGTTTTTTAGTTAAGAACAGGCTTAGAAAAGGTGATTACAAGTAATGGTTATCCATTTTAACACATTCTTATATGATTTAAACAGATTTAAAGAACTTAAATTAGACTTCAAATTTCGACAATGGCACTTTTCTCAAAAACTCTTAACTTTTATTTAAACTGAAAGTGGTTACAACATAAAGCTTTAAAATGACTGAGTTACACTTAAATGATTAAAAGAAAACCAAACCCAAAATGACCCATTTTCATGCTAAACCAAACACCCCCTTATTTTATAAAAATCGAATTTCTTAACTGATTTTGGTGAAATAAAGCTAAGAAAAGTGTTCCCAAGTGGGGTTTAACAACTTTGAATCATTCTTACATAAGTTAAAACAGGATTAAACAGCTTAATTCATATTTCAAATTTTTGACAAATGCAATATCACAAAAACTCTTAACTTGTATTTAAAACTGAAAGCATTACAGCATAAGCTTACAAAACAAACTGAATACACTTAAAATGCTTAAAAGAAAGGCTTAGAATAAAAATTTAGCTAAAAACATAAAAAAATTATGAGTGTGGTGGTCGGCTTGGTCTTGGCTCTTTTATACTGGTCCAAAAGACTTGGGACGAGTTTGTTGTGAGAGTAGGAAGCCTCACACTTAATCCTAGCCCTCCATTTGGTCTTGTACACAATCTCACCATTGAAGGGGCGCGGGTTTTTGTGTTTTGACAGGGAAAGGGGGTTATAGGGTCAATGGGGAGTGGGGAAGGGTATGGGGTAGCTGTAGAGTGGACTTGGGAGGGTGGTATTGCCTTGTAAACGTGGGGAAAGGGTGGTATGGTTTTGGCGCGAAGGCTGGTTAAGGTACGGGTTGTTAGCAGGGTTTAAAAGAGAAGATTGGGGAAGAGGCAAGAATGCCCCCCCAACTCTTTTTCTCTTGTCATTTCTTTCCTGGCCCCCTTTTTTAGTTATAAAGAAGTTTAGAAAGTGGCAGGGTTGGTCCTTGTGGTTTATAACTAAAAGATTTAAAAGAGGTTTTGGTTAATTACAAAAATGGTCCCTCTAGTTTATTAACAAAAGAGATAAAGGGGATTTGGTTAATTACAATTTCAACCCTTGTGTTT